>JAVLUX010000014.1:2427929-2550429 GCA_032164185.1 Moxostoma hubbsi
GGGAACTAACAAATGAGGAATTTGTATCTGTAGCGTGTATATGGTGACATTCTGCAGTTACTATAATGTTTAAATTGCACTTAAATACATGAATTGTTATGCAGATTAATAGTCATTCAAATGTTCATTAAAGCGTCATTATGTTTAGCCTTTACCCAAGAGAATGTGGTAAATAAGATCTTTAAATAGACTGACTTTGAGAAGGTTTCAGAGGTCAATATCCACCCCAGGGTCAGAAATGAAGGGGGGCTTGAGCCAAAAATGCCCCCGAAATTCAGAATATGCCGGCGTAAAAATGCCCTGCGATAAGTGATTCTGTTTATTCTTTGTAACATCTGCCATTCTTCCATTATAGTCCTGGTTATACAAGTTTTGGCATAAAATATGAGTTGTTTATATGGAGTAAGAGCTATTAAAATTGTTAATGAATTTATTAATTTGACATCTGACAAATGGACGAGACGCCAGATAATTTAAAAAAACAATTAGAACACAAATGCACTCTTAGAGGTAAAAATGCTCATGAATATTAATTTATGGCATGGCTCCGCCCTCTGCAATCTGTGTCTGTAACATTTGGAAACTAGACTCATTTTCATGAGAGAGGACAATGAGGAAAGCATGAATATGTGTAGAGGACATTTAGTGCAATAATAGACCCACAGATTGCAATTAAATTCAGTTTTTTGGCAATGTTTTATTCAGAATCGGAGTACCGATGTGCT
This sequence comes from Moxostoma hubbsi, assembly GCA_032164185.1. Taxonomy (NCBI): domain Eukaryota; kingdom Metazoa; phylum Chordata; class Actinopteri; order Cypriniformes; family Catostomidae; genus Moxostoma; species Moxostoma hubbsi. The sequence goes on from JAVLUX010000014.1 coordinate 2,428,655, forward strand.
AAATGGACAGTGTTTTGACAGGGACTTTGTAGCAGAGACCATGATGGCTTTTTGGACATTATTCAGGTGAGGTGGCACAATTCTCACAATTTGGTGAAATAATAGGTCTTATAAATAACTATAAACACCATCATGCTCATTTGACCAACAATTAAGCAACAATTTATGTCGCTAGCAGTTAAAAATGATAATTACGATGGTAAGGTGCACAAATTCACATCCTTATAGCAGAATATATAAAAAAAATACTAGTAAGAGTTACTTAATTTTTTATTTTGTACGTTTCTGTACACAGTTTTTCTAAGTAAATCTTAATAGTATAAAATTAAGAAAATCTAGTTAACTTCATGACATAATATTGATTTATGTGAATGAGTAAATTTGTCTTAAACATGTAAATACAGTTACTTTTAATTACAAAAAAGATATATATGGCTCTAGAATAAACGTAATACATTTTATGTAAACATATTATTAGAATATGAGAAGAAAATTAACTTCAGACTGCATAAAATAAGAAGTTACCAAACGTAACCAGCAAAATCAACAATAAAAAAGTTGTAGATAAACTTGCAATTACAAGCTCATTAATTATTCAAGACCAGTGCATGCTGGGAACACCAACTTTGAAAAGTTAAGTCAAATTTAATGAGTTCATTTACCAGTGAAATTAGCGAATATATATGACGAGGACTAATACATGGTGACACATTGTAAAGTGTACAGTGTAATCTAATTACAGTGTAATTATATTACTGTACTAATTACTCTGGCTGAAAAGTAATTAGTAACTTATTACTAATTACTTTCTAAAACCATTATCAACCTCGACCAGATGAAAAATACAAGGATAGACATGAAATTGTTCTTTTAATTCTTTCAAATAAATCATATCAAATCAAATAAATTATTCATGAACTGGCCAAAGAATTTAAAGGGGCAGCGTTCAATTAGAAAGCGTACATTTTAACATTAGACGTTAAATTTTTATTTTAAATTCACTATTGTTTTATATAGAATTGTTCTATGAAGTATTTAACACAATTACATCAGAAGTAACTCTAATTAAAATTACTGAACAATTAAGAGTAACCCCTTACTGTAATTAAGTGAAGTGTTACTGACGCAGATACACTTATTTTTTTTAAAAACATTTGTGTATAAATGAAGTGTGTAATACATTGAAATATCAGTATCTTCACCGCATATTTTAAACATATTCCGCCCCCACAACGCGCTTCACTGTATTAAATGAATATTGTCCCACCCCCTTAATGGACTTCACCTCATAACGTTAAAGAAATCCCCGCCCCCTTCAAGCGTTTCAATACATCATTTAAATGATCGCTCCGCCCTCTTCAAGCGGTCACTGCAGAATTCAAATGATAGCTCCGCCTCCTTCATGCGTTTCACTACATAATTTAAATAATCGCTCCACCTCCTTCACTCGTCACCTCCACAACCGACATCGTTCTTCACACTCACAGCTTCAGCTAGCGAAACGCCCTCAACCGTCTCCACAGTCCGCAACTCCGTGTATGGATCACAACATTACCGTTATCTCTCATATCGGTGTTTTTATTACTTTGTAAAAATTCCGCCGAAAAAGAGAAGACGGTTTATCTCAAATGTCCGCAATTTCTCCCGTGTAAGTAGCTTCAGCTTTGATAAGCTAACGCGTGTCCGCTATCTTTTAGCCTGTTGTTGTGAATTTGATTCAAGGGTGAAGCAAATATTCAAGTTATAGTTTATAAATCAAAATAGTGTCTTTATATGTCAGTCTGCTTTAAGATTGAAACGGTTTATTGTTTTAATATTGTACTTGTGTGTATATATAGCGTATGGCTTTACTATCGCTAGCATCTTCTTGATGACTAGCACTAAATGAGTCTGTAATTTAATCCTCATCGCGTCTGTCGCACAGTCTGCTGGTATATAGGCCAGTAAGTCAATACTAATTATTTAATTACGGCTTTATTAGTTAACTAGATATATTGTGCTAATATCTAGAAAGGCGTTTTAGTATGGAGTTATATACGTGCCACAATTCTTTACGCGCTAAATTATATTTTGAGCGCACAAAAAATGTTCCGCACGTGCAAGATATTTTGAGTGCACAAGAAGTTATTCTGCATGCACAAGATCCTATTTTGAGCGCACTAAAATGTTCTGCACGTGTAAGATTAAATTTTAAGCGCACAAAAAGATAATTTGAGCATGCGTGAACCCAGTTTTGTAAAATTCATTTGAAAATGAATATAAAAATGTAGCTTTCTCCTATATTGTATGCTCAAAATATAATTTTATGCATGCAAAATTGTGGCTATAGTGTAACTCCATATTTTACTAAGACTTTTAGTATATTGAAGGATAAAAGTCTTGTGAAATTGGCACCTCATTCAATTCTGAATGTCTTATTTATGTATTTTTGTATATGTTCAAGTATTTTCCCGAACAGTAAAGCTGTTTTTTTTATTAGCACTGTTAACTTAAATATAATATTCCAATGTGTTCTGCATTAGATGGGTTGTTTTCTATATTTGTACATGATATTTACTATTTAATATCTCTTTCAGGTTTGTGTGAACTACGAAAACAACGTAGGGGCTTCTAGCTACCGTGAGCAGTTTAATTTCAACGCTGAGCCCCCTTGGGATCCTAGCTGATAGCAGGAGAGGTCAGCGGCTGACCTGTCCCTGTAAGTTCATATTGATGCTTAAATGGTATTAGATAAGTAACTAATTATTTGCTGACCCAATTGGCTATTACATTTAATATATAAACAATTGAAAAATTACAGTGTTGTTATGTTAACTCTAATAATAATCAGACTAACAGAGAAGAAGCAATGTAATACGTGCATCTAAACAAACAGCTGCTTCATGTCTGGAGCAGAACTCCGGTCCGGTTATGGCCTGTGGTCCGTTCTGACGAGTGATTTAAATCTCTCCACAGTGTCAAAGTCTGCTCTCATCTGTTCTGTGAGCGCATTTAATATCTCCTCTGTAATGCAATCTCATGCAAAAGGCAGCAATAGTTTGCGTTCCCTCGCCATAGATTTGCGTTCCCTCGCCATAGATTTGCGTTCCCTCGCCGTAGTTTGCGTTCCCTCGCCGTAGTTTTGCGTTCCCTCGCCATAGATTTGCGTTCCCTCGCCGTAGTTTGCGTTCCCTCGCCGTAGTTTGCGTTCCCTCGCCGTAGTTTTGCGTTCCCTCGCCGTAGTTTTGCGTTCCTTCGCCATAGTTTTGCGTTCCCTCGCAGTAGTTTTGCGTTCCCTCGCAGTAGTTTTGCATTCCCTCGCCATAGTGTTTCATTCCCTCACAATAGTTTGCGTTCCCTCGTAATAGTGTTTGTTCCCTCGCCATAGTTTTGCGTTCCCTCGCAGTAGTTTTGCGTTCCCTCATCATAGTGTTTCGTGCCCTCGCCCTAGATTTGCGTGACCTCGCCGTAGTTTTGCGTGCCCTCGCAATAGTTTTACGTTACCTCGCACTTAGTTCTGCATGCCCTTGCAATAGTTTGTGTTCTGGTTTCGTGTGAGATACAGATAAATCATATTCATTACAAACATGAAATGCAACTACATATCTTGTATATTAATTGCAGTTATGTAAAAAAAATAAAAACTGCATCATGCATGTGATGATCGTGAACGGTAGCTCAGCGAGCGAAGACGCTGTCTATCACACTATCAAATCCAGGGCGTGTGGTGAGTGACTCCAGCCAGGTCTCCTAAGCAACCAAATTGGCCCGGTTGCTAGGGAGGTTAGAGTCACATGGGGTAACCAAATTGGCCCGGTTGCTAGGGAGGTTAGAGTCACATGGGGTAACCAAATTGGCCCGGTTGCTAGGGAGGTTAGAGTCACATGGGGTAACCAAATTGGCCCGGTTGCTAGGGAGGGTAGAGTCACATGGGGTAACCTCATCGTTGTCGCTATAATGTGGTTCTTGCTCTCGGTGGGGCACGTGGTGAGTTGGGCGTGGATGCCGCTAGAATAGCGTGAATCCTCTACACACGCTATGCCTCCACGGTAACGCGCTCAACAAGTCACATGATAAGATGTGCGGATTGACGGTCTCAGACGCGGAGGCAACTGAGATTCGTCCTCCGCCACCCGGATTGAGGCGAGTCACTACGACACAACAATGACTTGGGAATTCACAATTGGGGAGAAAATATTATTCTGCACTACTCATGCAAAAATTTTTTTTTTTTTTTTTTAGGATTTGCCGTGTAGCGTTTTTCATGTATAATTTTTTAGTTAATATTACTATGGCTGTTTATTACTACGCCATAATATTGTTGTACACAAATGTATGGGAAAACATGAATACGATTTTTTACTGTAATTTACCAGATCTTTACTCTCGCAAGGATCCTGGAGGGGGCCTGGGAGTATGCTCATCTGGTCTACATGTGTTTTGTGGATTTGGAGAAGGCATATATGCCTGGGTCCCCAGAGATAAGAGGTGCTGCGAGAGTACGGGGTTGGGGGGGGGTCCCTTCTTGGGGCGATCCAATCCCTGTACGTCCGAAGCGAGAGCTGTGTCTGGGTCCTCGGCACGAAGTCGAGTTCGTTCCATGTGGGGGTTGGTCTCCGCCAGGGCTGCGCTTTGTCAGCGTTCCTATTTGTGATATTCATTGACAGGATATCGAGGTGTAGTCGGGGTGGGGAAGGGGTGCGGTTTGGTGGGCTGGGGATCTCATCGCTGCTTTTTGCAGATGTAGTCCATGTTGTCATCGGTCTGTGACCTTCAGCTCTCACTGGATTGCTTGGCAGACGAGTGTGAAGCGGCTGGGATGAGGATTAGCACCTCTATATCTGAGGCCATGGTTCTCAGCAGGAAATCGATGGAGTGTGTACTCTGGGTAGGGAAGAAGGTATTGCGCCAAGTGAAGGAGTTCAAGTACCTCGGGGTCTTGTTCACGAGTGAGGGGACAATGGAGCGGGAGGTTGGCCGGAGAATCGGGGCAGCAGGGGCGGTATTGCACTCGCTCTATCGCACCGTTGTCACGAAAAGAGAGTTGAGCCAGAAGACAAAGCTCTCGATCTACCGGTCAATTTTTGTTCCTACCCTCACCTATGGTCATGAAGGCTGGGTCATGACCGAAAGAACTAGGTCACGAGTACAAGCGGCCGAAATGGGCTTCCTCAGAAGGGTGGCGGGCTTCACCCTTAGAGATAGGGTGAGGAGCTCAGTCATCCGTGAGGAGCTCGGAGTAGAGCCGCTGCTCCTTTGCATCGAAAGGAGTCAGTTGAGGTGGTTTGGGCATCTGGTAAGGATGCCCCCTGGGCGCCTCCCTAGGGAGGTGTTTCAGGCACGTCCAGCTGGGAGGAGGCCTCGGGGAAGACCCAGGACTAGGTGGAGAGATTACATCTCCACACTGGCCTGGGAACGCCTCAGGGTCCCCCAGTCAGAGCTGGTTAATGTGGCTCGGGATAGGGAAGTTTGGGGCCCCCTGCTGGAGTTGCTGCCACCGTGACCCAACTTCGGATAAGCGGTTGAAGATGGATGGACTGCAATTAACTTTTTGCATTCAACATTTTGAATATACTTGGCTGCAATGACTTTTCAGGTTGACATTATGGTTCTTCTGATTAAAAAAAACATCCTTGTAACCCCTTTATTGCCCATAAATCTTTAAATGTCCATTAAATGTTGTCAAAGGCTGAAAAATATTAAGCTATATGTCCCAGCCCTGTTTAACTCTAAATAGATTTTGCTATCATATAATTTATTTTTATTTACATTTCTGATCCAGAAAGTAAAACGGTCTCAGAGTCTTGTTTATTTCAGTCAGTCATGAAATAGATCCTTAACAGAAGACTTCATATTTTTCTCTTGTGTGTTTGCAGTGGATATCGCTAGGACTCAAGAGCTCTGAGGGTTCTTCTAAATAGGTGACCTGCTTTATGTCGTCAGAACATCGGATTACTGATGAGTATGAAGGAATCTCTGGATGAACTGCACTGTTCGGTTGAGCTGCTAGAAGGAAGCACAGCTCTCTGTGATGTCATCGATAAACACATCCAAGAACAAACTCTTGTAAGTGTGCCAAGGGCTTTCTGTGGTGTATTTGTAATTTATTATGCCTTTTTCTCTCTGTACCGAAACACGTTGTCCATTCTTCTTTGTTAGGCACAGAAAAGTGCGTTTTTTGTAGCTGATCTTGGTGTGATTGTGTGGCAACAAGTTCGCTGGAAGACTCAAATGGAGCAGTTTCGGCCTTTCTACACAGTCAAGTGCAACAGCAGCCCAGTGGTTGTTGAAATCCTGGCTGCTCTTGGAACTGGATTTGTTTGCTCAAACAAGGTGAATATAGAGTATAAAATGTCTTATCCCTGTAGTCTGTACTTCACATTTAATATTTAAAAGAATAGTGTAGGGCTGGGCAGTATATTGACTTTTTAAGGTATTTCGTTATGTTTTCAAACGAGATATAGGATGAGACAATACCACTTATATCAATATAGTTTGTTGCGTTACATAACCCGTTTGTTCTGTAAAGCTGTGCCATTGTTTGCATCTCTCCACTCTACCAACTCCGCCCCCACTCTCCCTCTGTGTCTGTGCGCAAACCCGCCCCACTCTACCAACTCCGCCCCCACTCTCCCTCTGTGTCTGTGCGCAAACCCGCCCCACTCTACCAACTCCGCCCCCACTCTCCCTCTGTGTCTGTGCGCAAACCCGCCCCACTCTACCAACTCCGCCCCCACTCTCCCTCTGTGTCTGTGTGCAAACCCGCCCCAACTCTACCAGCCCCGCCCCCACTCTCCCTCTGTGTCTGTGTGCAAACCCGCCCCAACTCCGCCCCCACTCTCCCTCTGTGTCTGTGTGCAAACCCGCCCCAACTCTACCAGCCCCGCCCCCACTCTCCCTCTGTGTCTGTGCGCAAACCCGCCCCCACACTACCAGCCCCGCCCACACTCTCCCTCTGTCTGTGCACAAACCCGCCCCACTCTACCAACTCCGCCCCCACTCTCCCTCTGTGTCTGTGCGCAAACCCGCCCCAACTCTACCAGCCCCGCCCACACTCTCCCTCTGTGTCTGTGCACAAACCCGCCCCACTCTACCAACTCCGCCCCCACTCTCCCTCTGTGTCTGTGCGCAAACCCGCCCCACTCTACCAACTCCGCCCCCACTCTCCCTCTGTGTCTGTGCGCAAACCCGCCCCACTCTACCAACTCCGCCCCCACTCTCCCTCTGTGTCTGTGTGCAAACCCGCCCCACTCTACCAGCCCCGCCCACACTCTCCCTGTGTCTGTGCACAAACCCGCCCCAACTCTACCAGCCCCGCCCACACTCTCCCTGTGTCTGTGCACAAACCCGCCCCAACTCTACCAACCCTGCCCCCACTCTCCCTCTGTGTCTGTGCGCAAACCCGCCCCACTCTACCAACTCCGCCCCCACTCTCCCTCTGTGTCTGTGTGCAAACCCGCCCCAACTCAACCAACCCCGCCCCCACTCTCCCTCTGTGTCTGTGCGCAAACCCGCCCCAACTCTACCAGCCCCGCCCACACTCTCCCTCTGTGTCTGTGTGCAAACCCGCCCCAACTCTACCAGCCCCGCCCACACTCTCCCTCTGTGTCTGTGTGCAAACCCGCCCCACTCTACCAACTCCGCCCCCACTCTCCCTCTGTGTCTGTGCGCAAACCCGCCCCAACTCTACCAGCCCCGCCCACACTCTCCCTCTGTGTCTGTGTGCAAACCCGCCCCAACTCAACCAACCCCGCCCCCACTCTGCATCTGTATCTGTCCGCAAACCCGCCCCAACTCTACCAGCCCCGCCCACACTCTGTGTCTGTGTGCAAACCCGCCCCAACTCTACCAGCCCCGCCCCCACTCTGCATCTGTGTCTGTGTGCAAACCCGCCCCAACTCTACCAGCCCCGCCCACACTCTCCCTCTGTGTCTGTCCGCAAACCCGCCCCAACTCTACCAGCCCCGCCCACACTCTCCCTCTGTGTCTGTGCGCAAACCCGCCCCACTCTACCAACCCCGCCCACACTCTCACTCTGTATCTGTCCGCAAACCCGCCCCAACTCTACCAGCCCCGCCCACACTCTCCCTCTGTGTCTGTGCGCAAACCCGCCCCACTCTACCAACCCCGCCCACACTCTCCCTCTGTATCTGTCCGCAAACCCGCCCCAACTCAACCAACCCCGCCCACACTCTCCCTCTGTATCTGTCCGCAACCCCGCCCCAACTCTACCAACCCCGCCCCCACTCTGCATCTGTGCGCAACTCCGCCCCCACTCTACAACTCCGCCCCCACTCTGCATCTGTGCGCAAACCCGCCCCCACTCTCCCGCTGCGTCTGTGTGCAAACCCAGCCCCACTCGCTCACAAGTTCTTGCAATAAATAATGATCTTAAATAGCTTAATATGTGCATTTATTAAATTGTCTCGTTGAATTGCACTTTAAATTGGGGTGAGATATAGTGGGGGGAGGGACTGTCTCTTTGCTCACAGCTGATTGGTCCAAAAACTGGATGATATCTCTGATTGAGAACATAACCTGCCCCGGAGCAGGTTAGCTGATTAGCATATGTAACTATGGTGAGGAACCCGGATGAAACCCTATCCACTTTACTGGTACTGCAAATTCAGTTTAATCTTGGGCTCTGGGTATCTCAGCGGGTAAAGACGCTGTCTATCACCCCTGGAGTCACGAGTTCGAATTCAGGGTGTGCTGAGTGAGTCCAGTCAGGTCTCCTTAGCAACCAAATTGTCCCGGTTGCTAGGGAGGGTAGAGTCACATGGGGTAACCTCCTCGTGGTGGTGATTAGTGGTTCTCTCAATGGGGCGTGTGGTGAGTTGTGTGTGGATCGTGGAGAGTAGCATGAGTCTCCACATGCTGTGAGTCTCCGCGGTGTCATGCACAACGAGTCACATGATAAGATGCACGGATTGGCGGTCTCAGAAGCGGAGGCAATTGAGACTTGTCCTCCGCCACCCGGAATGAGGTGAGTAACCGTGCCACCACGAGGACCTACTAAGTAGTGGAAACTGGGCATTCCAAATTGGGAGAAAAGGGTTTTTTCCAAAAATTTAAATGATGTCTTTATTAATTCATCCCTAACTTTTACCATGTGGTGTTTTTTTCTTTCTTTCTGTTGAACACGAAAGGCTATTATATGGCTTCAGGAGTGCAGAAGTTGCATTGTGCAAGCCCCCCCACATACACATATAGGGGATGTTGTATTTTGGCTTCACTGTACGCATTGCATAATTTAATTTAGTTTAAATTGGCTGATAAACCGATTAGACCATCTGGTAAGAAACCTAATGATATTTTTACATTGAAATCTTTTTGAATCAAAAGATTAGAGTCTAGTTTCATCTGATATGCCATTTTAAAATGTAAGTGATTAATCGTGAAACACCATGCTCCTAAACGCAATGTACACTAATGTGCACATTTTGTTCTTAAAATATCCAATATTTTCTGTGCATTATCACATTGAGAATTAATGGATGCATCCAAAAGCTGAAAAATGTCTTTCAGAGGCTTTATATGGAGTCAGGATGAAATTAAGGTGCATTTCTAACTGTTCTGAGACCAGTGCAGACAGACAGCACACTGGAGGTTAAGTCATGCACTAAATAGGGACCAATGGAGCATCCTATAGCTCTCCTATAACTGTTCTGAGACCAGTGCAGACAGTCAGCACACTGGAGGTTAAGTAATGCACTAAATAGGGAGCAAGGGAGCATCCTATAGCTCTCCTATAACTGTTCTGAGACCAGTGCAGACAGACAGCACACTGGAGGTTAAGTAATGCACTAAATAGGGAGCAAGGGAGCATCCTATAGCTCTCCTATAACTGTTCTGAGACCAGTGCAGACAGACAGCACACTGGAGGTTAAGTAATGCACTAAATAGGGAGCAAGGGAGCATCCTATAGCTCTCCTATAACTGTTCTGAGACCAGTGCAGACAGACAGCACACTGGAGGTTAAGTCATGCACTAAATGGGGAGCAAGGGATCATCCTATAGCTCTCTATGCAGTTCAGTGCATTCACTCCTAAAATCTGACCAAAAGTTCAGTTTCAGGCTGCACATAAACTACATCTGGGATTTTATTCATTTTAGACTCTTGTCGCCTCTAAGTCTGTGCCCGTCATAGTTTGGCAAGACTGGCACTATGAGCTCTTCTTGCAAAGAAAAGATTCTTTAAAAATTCTCCTTTTGTGTTCCATGAAAAAAATTAAAATAAACTATAATAATAGCTTACTGGTTTGAAACAACATGAGGAGTAAAATGATGACAGAATTATCTTTTTAGGTTGAACTGTCCCTTTAAAAAGCTGAGTATGCTGAAATAAGTTCTATACTTTATGCTTTTGCTGCTATTATTACCTTCTATGTCAGCACGACCTGGATTTAGTGAAGGGTTTTGGCGTCCCATCTCAGGACATCATTCTTGGTGGCATGTGTAAGCAGCTCTCCCATATCAAACACGCTGCCAAACACAACATCCCCCTGATGCTGTGTGACAATGAGGCAGAGCTGAGAAAGATCGCACGCTGCCATCCTAAAGCAAAGTGAGTTGTATGGCCTGTCTCTGCTAATTGTGAAATCTTGTTTAGGTTTTACACTGATCCTTTAACTTTACTTCCTGCAATAGAGTGTTACTGTTGTTGACATCAGAGATCTGTTGTGAAAGAGAGGAGACGGTCATTCCCTTCGGCTCCACACTAAAGGACTGCAGACATCTGCTCGAGTGTGCCAAAGAGCTCAATATGCACGTTACAGGAGTCAAGTGAGTTTGACTTTTAAATGAAAATGGACATGTGCTCAAATGCATCGTCCATCGTTCAGAGTACGTATTTAATTTCATGTTATTTCATGCATGTTGTACCCACACAGGTTCAACATTCCCAGCTGTTGCCAGGACACTCAATCGTTCTCTCGTGCTGTGTCTGATGCCCGCTGTGTCTTTGATATGGGGGTGAGCTTCCCTACTGAGTCCTGAGAGAATCTTTTTATTAACTAAATGCCATATTCACTGATTTCTGCATCCGTATTTATTAACCACAGGGTTGACTTTTCCGTCAGGGTTGTAACACGTGTTGTAAATGAATTTAATCTTAGGAGGAACTCGGGTTTGAAATGAATATTCTGGACATTGGAGGAGGCTTTGATGGAAGTGAAGCACAGTTAGAAAAGGTGAAATCTAGAGAATTTATTATTTTGCTACACAAAGTTTGGACAAACCTAATCGTTCTTTATTATTACTGTTTTTCGCATGTTTGTGTGAAATTACACACAGGTATAATATATTTGTCTACAAACGTGGCTGGTGGTGTTATTAATATTTTTTCATAAAGTTTCTAGTGTTGTTTTTGTTTTTTTGCAGGTTAACAGAACACTGAAGCCTATGCTGGACATGTATTTCCCTCTCTCGACTGGTGTGTCAATCATCGCTGAACCTGGAGCTTATTATGTGTCTGCGGCTTTCACGCTGGCCGTGAATATTATCGCAAAGAAAGCAGTGAGGCGGGATTTCATTAGCCAACCACACAGTGAGTAGGATTCAGCATGCTCATGTTATTTATTCATTAAAGGAAAATTCTGGGTTTAATTAAAGTTAAGCTAAATAATTTTATTTGTGGCATAATGTCACAAAATTATAGGATCACACTTAAAATGAAAGTCTATGGCAGGGGTGCTCATTATGTCCATCGCGATCGCAAGACAACCACCGGTCGATCTCGTAAACAGGTCGTATGTTGAAGTTAGTAGAGAGAGAAACTCCTCAAATAACGAAATTCTTAAAGATAACTTTTATTTCCCCAATTCGGCTCCCACGCAGGTGGATTTCCAAAACGTAGGATGGCAGGAGAAAACTCATTCGTATTTATAAGAAAAGCTCTTACTGATTGGTTATAGTTATGATTATAGGTAGGGCTATAATTTCTCAGACCAATCAGGTAGCGCTTTCCTGATATTTCTAAATCGTCCATTTAGGTATCGCTTTCATATAGCAAAATAACAGCTTATCAACTGGCTTGCTATAGCTAGTAAACAGTGTTTCAACAAACATTCAATAGACTAACAATAGCCTGTATAACAGCAGCAAAAAAACAGCTTATCAACTGACTTGCTATAGCTAGTAAACAGTGTTTCAACATACATTCAGTAGACTAACAATAGCATGTATAACAGCAGCAAAATAACAGCTTATCAACTGGCTTGCTATAGCTAGTAAACAGTGTTTCAACATACATTCAGTAGACTATCAATAGCATGTATAACAGCAGCAAAATAACAGCTTATCAACTGGCTTGCTATAGCTAGTAAACAGTGTTTCAACAAACATTCAATAGACTAACAATAGCCTGTATAACAGCAGCAAAAAAACAGCTTATCGGCTGACTTGCTATAGCTAGTAAACAGTGTTTCAACATACATTCAGTAGACTATCAATAGCATGTATAACAGTAGCAAAATAACAGCTTATCAACTGGCTTGCTGTAGCTAGTAAACAGTGTTTCAACATACATTCAGTTGGCTATCAATAGCCTGTATAACAGCAGAAAAACAACAGCTTATCGACTGACTTGCTATAGCTAGTAAACAGTGTTTCAACAAACATTCAGTAGACTAACAATAGCCTGTATAACAGCAGCAAAATAACAGCTTATCAACTGGCTTGCTATAGCTAGTAAACAGTGTTTCAACATACATTCAGTAGACTATCAATAGCATGTATAACAGCAGCAAAATAACAGCTTATCAACTGGCTTGCTATAGCTAGTAAACAGTGTTTCAACAAGCATTCAGTAGACTATCAATAGCATGTATAACAGCAGCAAAATAACAGCTTATCGACTGACTTGCTATAGCTAGTAAACAGTGTTTCAACATACATTCAGTAGACTATCAATAGCATGTATAACAGTAGCAAAATAACAGCTTATCAACTGGCTTGCTGTAGCTAGTAAACAGTGTTTCAACATACATTCAGTTGGCTATCAATAGCCTGTATAACAGCAGAAAAACAACAGCTTATCGACTGACTTGCTATAGCTAGTAAACAGTGTTTCAACAAACATTCAGTAGACTAACAATAGCCTGTATAACAGCAGCAAAATAACAGCTTATCAACTGGCTTGCTATAGCTAGTAAACAGTGTTTCAACATACATTCAGTAGACTATCAATAGCATGTATAACAGCAGCAAAATAAAAGCTTATCGACTGACTTGCTATAGCTAGTAAACAGTGTTTAAACAAACATTCAGTAGACTAACAATAGCCTGTATAACAGCAGCAAAATAACAGCTTATCGACTGACTTGCTATAGCTAGTAAACAGTGTTTCAACAAGCATTCAGTAGACTATCAATAGCCTGTATGACAGCAGCAAAATAACAGCTTATCGACTGACTTGCTATAGCTAGTAAACAGTGTTTCAACAAGCATTCAGTAGACTATCAATAGCCTGTATGACAGCAGCAAAATAACAGCTTACCGACTGACTTGCTATAGCTAGTAAACAGTGTTTAAACAAACATTCAGTAGACTAACAATAGCCTGTATGACAGCAGCAAAAAAACAGCTTATCGGCTGACTTGCTATAGCTAGTAAACAGTGTTTCAACAAACATTCAGTTGACTATCAATAGCCTGTATAACAGCAGCAAAAAAACAGCTTATCGGCTGACTTGCTATAGCTAGTAAACAGTGTTTCAACAAACATTCAGTAGACTATCAATAACCTGTATAACAGCAGCAAAATAACAGCTTATTGGCTGACTTGCTATAGCTAGTAAACAGTGTTTCAACAAACATTCAGTTGACTATCAATAGCCTGTATAACAGCAGCAAAATAACAGCTTATCGACTGACTTGCTATAGCTAGTAAACAGTGTTTCAACAAACATTCAGTAGACTAACAATAGCCTGTATGACAGCAGCAAAAAAACAGCTTATCGGCTGACTTGCTATAGCTAGTAAACAGTGTTTCAACAAACATTCAGTTGACTATCAATAGCCTGTATAACAGCAGCAAAAAAACAGCTTATCAACTGAATTGCTATAGCTAGTAAACAGTGTTTCAACATACATTCAGTACACTATCAATAGCCTGTATAACAGCAGCAAAATAACAGCTTATCAACTGAATTGCTATAGCTAGTAAACAGTGTTTCAACATACATTCAGTACACTATTAATAGCCTGTATAACAGTAGCAAAATAACAGCTTATCAACTGAATTGCTATAGCTAGTAAACAGTGTTTCAACATACATTCAGTACACTATCAATAGCCTGTATAACAGTAGCAAAATAACAGCTTATCAACTGAATTGCTATAGCTAGTAAACAGTGTTTCAACAAACATTCAGTAGACTATCAATAGCCTGTATATAGATATCTATTTATGACCTACTTGCGTTATTGTTGAGAACAACAGTTCATTAAAAGGTCATTAATAAAGATCTATATACAGGATCTGCAGTTCACACCTGACTGAGGAGAGGAAGTATTACACAGATCACAGTCCAGATGAACACTAAACTTTCACAGCTTCAGGTGATGTAGGAAATTACAAAATAACTAAATTCAAAAACACTCCCGTCGTGAAATACAGCGGAGCCTGAGCTGGTGTTCCTCTGACTTGAATGTCGAGCGTCTTTAAAGAAAACACCTCACCGTTATATATTTAATGCATTGTTTATTAAAGTTCAAATAATAATGGGGCAGGTAATGTAAATAAGTATAATCTCAGAAACTGGCATATCTCTCTGTGGTCAGCAGCGTTGAAACTACTCCTGGCTGACGCACACTCTGTCACATGGATGTTCGTCCCTCGAGCGCACACGCTTAATGCAGCTAGATTATAACATGATTACTCGCAACTTATTGAATCATAATATGTGTCACTGTGCATTTCTTAACGTGAAGAAAATTGGCAATACGCAGCTTTATTAATGAGAGAGTTTGTTTGTTGAGAGTGTGAGATGGATTGAAGTGAACATTATACACGACAACGAAATACATTTTTGATTTGTTTTTGTTTTGGCTTGTTTTCCAATAAAAATATCTATAATTTTAAATGGGAATACAAGACAAAAACACTTGATAACTAGAGGATTTTTTGCAGTGAATTTCTTTACTGAATTTCACAAATATTTTTTCCCTTTAATTCAGTGAATGTCATTTAGAGGTATTTTTAAAAGATGATTTGTCCTCTTTATTGTTAGCAAGCACGTTTAATACAACCTTTTAAGTCGGGACACAAGCTGAATAGTCAGTTGGGAGCTCACGAGTAATCGTTGCAATAATCGTTAGATTAATCGATTATCAAAATAATCGTTATTTGCAGCCAGCGTCTCTTGGCGGCGAGAAGCGGTGTGGCGAGTCTTGGGCGTTGTGGGCGTCAGTTAAAGTTCAAGTGTGGGCAACATTATGTTAATGAGCTGTGACACGGTTTGGCGGCAACCTATTGGAATATAGCAGTGCTCCACTCTAGTGAAGTCTAGAGAATACAACCGTGTAAACTTCGGTTCCCATCAAACATTAGTCCCGAAGACTAAATGGAGGAGAAACTGATTTTTGCCGTGGCGGGTTTTCTCGTAATATTTGATCTGGTGTGCCAGGTGAGTTGATGAAGTGGATATTATGGTTTATATAATAATATATTACAATATTTAATGAGGATATACGCTACTTGTAATATGTCGGCAATAAAGATACTATTTCAACTACACCAGATGTCCACGAATCTTCGATAGTGTTGTTGGCAGGGCAGCAAGAGCAAATTCTGACTCTCTCGCCGCCTCTGGTCTGAACGCACGGTTATGTACATATGGAGAGGCTTTTGGACACTATGATAAATTATTTTGTAATGTTATTACTTTTGACTGCTTTGTCGTATCAACACAAAATGTTTCTCAGAAACAGTTGACATGATTGGGAACAAAACAAAAGCAGTTTTACAGAGCAACCTTATTTTCACCCAGAGATATATAATGTCAAATCAGAAAACAACTTTTTATTTATTTTTGTTATAAGCCTTGCATTTTAGGTATGCCACTGAATCAGGCAATCTATAAAAGCACCCTCAGAGCTTAAAGGGTTAAAAAGAAAAATAGAAAGCTCATACGGTTTGTTAAAAGCATTGAGTTTTTCATTAAAATTGTGTTTCTTCTACTTTGGTGTTTCTTTTCTATGTCCCAGGGGTTGATTTTGATTCAAATGGACAGATTTCAGCTTTTTTTTTTTTTTTAACCAGGCCTACATTATTTATTTTTGGCCCTTTTCAAATACTTTTTTTTAGCCTTGTCCCAGGCCCAGACTTTCAGTATTAAACTATGAAAATCCATTTTAAAAAATACTAATTATTACACGTTTAAATTTATGATAATCTAAACAAACGGTGAAATAAACAGAAACCATTTACATATGTGTTGTGTGAAAATGATTTGAATCTCCCACAGTTGTGATGTCATTTCCACAACACCAAACATTTTGTCCTATAATAACATTTTGTCATAATGTGAAGAGCATGCTTGATATAAAATTATTAAATGAGACTAAAACTAAGAAAAATCAAGTGAAATATCACCTTTAATTGTCATTTACAATCAAGCTGTAATTTTGACAAATTATGCAAAAAGTGTGAAAATATTATTTAATTGTGTGTTTTTAGGAAAAATCAAATGTTAGCTATGAAATTAGCCTCAGCAATACAAATGAGTCGGTCATTTTATTTGAAAAAATTGTAATATGTAATTTCCGTCATCGTCATTTGCAGCACAGAATTAAACCCAAAACAGATTTGAGATGTGCTGGAAATAACAAATGACAAAAATCTCCTGTGATGCATGAACATACACTGTTGGACATGGGGAGCAGACAAAAGTGCTAGTATTAATGTTTAAACGAGACTGCCTTCTAGAAATCAACCATGCTAAAAGTGCCAATTTGAAGAAAAAGGTTTTAGTCGGACCATATTCTCAAATGTTATGTCAAAAGTAAAATGAGGGGGGAAATCGCTTCAGTAGACAGTTCACATGGTGTTTCACTTGCACTGATGCCACAGTATACAACCTCAGACTCAAGCTTCATAATAACAGCACAATACCACATTGTTTTTTATTCAGTACAGTTGTATATAGGGTAGCAAGTGGTATCCGGCTGAACTCGGTGGTGAAGCGGCCCAGACTATGAGTACAGGCCAGGGGCTGTTCAATCAGATGAAACGTAACAGACTGGAACCGAACGAGAGGATCTTTTAGATGATATGTCTATTAAAAAAGAACTTTAAATGCATATTTAGACACCTGTTTTCTGTTAAACTGTATTTGTTGTGCTGTGTAGCCTTTTTTAGCGCAAGAAATGCGATCAATCTGAATTCATCGTCAGTTCTTGGCACACATTGAAAATTTTAATGCACAGTTTGCATTTTCTTTCTTAAATTCGGCGAGTATTCGATATTTTCATTTGACAGCCCTAAATCAAGTGCCGTTTGTGCCATGTAAACAGATTCTTTAATGTCATGTTTTTTTCAGATGCACTGTCAGCAAACGATGAGCCAGAGTTTCTCTACTACATGAATGAGGGTGTTTATGGGTCTTTTGCCAATAAGTTGTTGTATGAAGATTCCATACCAGTGCCGTCACCGCATAAGGTAGTTTTATCCCAGTTTCTCCCAGAATCTCATGCTGTAGGAATCCCAATGAACTTATGACACTGTAATGTGGTGTTCTCAGGAGGTGGCAGCAGAAGAGCCGCTGTTCTCCAGCAGTCTATGGGGGCCGTCGGATGATGATCTGGATCAGGTGCTGGAGAGATGTTTGCTTCCAGAACTCACTGTGGGAGACTGGCTCCTGTTCAGCGATGCAGGGGCCACATTCACTAATACAGATGAACACAAACCGCCCGTCTTCTACACCATCACTGAATGCGACTGGTATGGAGAGTGAATGCCTATGTCTTGGTGTGCCTGTTATCTCCATATTTATTTATGTATTTTTTTTTTTCAATTAAATTGTTTTTGTTTTATGCAGGAATGAGATTCATAATTGTGGTGTCACTTTGGACACAAGGATGAAAAACTTCTCTTTGGTACCATGTTGTCTGCAATCAAGCATGTCCAAGACATCTATATCTACCCCAGCTTAATAGAAATCAACTTGGGTTTTATTACCGTTATTAATATTGTTTTGTAAAGGGTGATTTTAAGTAGAGGTCGACCAATAGTTGATTTTGCCAATGCTGGTAACTAAAGTGGTGGAAAAGAAGGATAACTGATTAATCGGCTGATAGTTTTTAAAATTGATACAAAATTGATTTTAAAATGTTTTCTTTTTCAGCACAGACAGAGACCAGAGTACAAAATGAAAAAAATCCCATATTTAGTTTATTTTTCAACCAATAATATTCAGAAAAAAAGAAGATTGGGTTCATAACATGGGACTTTTAACACAAGGATTCCTATTTTGAAACGACAGAGATTTACCAAATTGATGATGTATGTGGTGATGAGGGACGTTTCCCCTCGTCAAGGGGGACGTTTCCCTCGTCAAGGGGGACGTTTCCCCTCGTCAAGGGGGACGTTTCCCACGTCAAAGGGGCCGCTTCCCCTCGGACGTTTTGACATTTCCCTTCATCGAAGTCAACATTTTCTTTGCATGCCCTCGCGTTTAAAGAACATAATTATCAAATGAACATGAAGGAATAAAAAAAAACTATTAGCTTCCCCACGTCAAAGGGGACCCTTCCCCTCGTCAAAGGGGCCGCTTCCCCTCGTCAAAGGGGCCGCTTCCCCACGTCAAAGGGGATGCTTCTCCTCGTCAAGGGGACGTTTTGACATTTCCCTTCATCGAAGTCAACATTTTCTTTGCATGCCCTCATGTTTAAAGAACATAATTATCAAATGAACATGAAGGAATAAAAAAAAAAACTATTAGCAGCAAGTAATCGGTAAAACCGATATATATCGGTCTACCTCTACTTAAGCGTTTAAGAACATTTGGAAGCTTCTGCTGTTGGATTTTATGGGGTGTTATTGACCATAACAACTGAATATTCATTAGAACTGGTAGATATACAGCAAATAGATGGGATTAGCTTGACATTAACAAATATAATAAATTGTATTTAAGTCAACTGTATAAATATATACACATTGCATATATTGTTTCCTGTTATTAAAGTCAATCATGTACCCAACAGGGAAAAGTTATTTATTAAACCTAAAGTCTAGTTTCATGATATCATCAGATGCTTTGCAAGAAATTTGCACTTGTTTTTGTGATTCATATTATGAAGGATTATGTACGTTTAGACTGGATAATGACGATGTTAGAGATCATTTGAATCGGCTCAATAATACGATTATTTTCGGAATGCATTATGATTTTGTGGACGAAATGCAATAGAAATAATGTACTTGAGCCAACTTTCTCATGGGCCTGAAACATACATTGTACATGTATGTATAACGCATTGCAAGCGTGTGGTCCTCTTGTACATATTTAACTCGTGCTATTGTGTTACTCTAGTGGTAACAAACGTCAGTGTTATAGTTACAAACTATTTAAACTTGTAAATATCTGCGGTTAATCCAGATGGGTTATTAATCAGGTAGCTAGTAATTAACTTTAAAGTCAACATGAACCGTTAATGCTTGCGCTGCTATGGCGCCCCCTGTGGCGAGGCCGAGAAATGTGCATTTGCGTTGCGATTGTGCACACATTTTGGCACACCGGACACTCAGCCTTGTGTAGTTATGCATTTTTGCGCTCACATGCTTGTGTTTAGTGTTTTTCGGGCCTTAGTTGGTGCTTTTCCAAGCTATAGTCTACAAAGATCGACTGTGGTAAGATATCAAATGCATTCTTTCATGATTGCATAAATGTGTTATGTCTGAGAAAGTGTTGAAGATGGTTGGAGCATGTGATGCTGGTTGTTGCGAGATGCTCTGTTGAGAGATCTGTGATATAGAGGTTACTAAGTTGCTGCAAGATCAAGTCGTGGTTTCAGCCCCAAAACGCTGAAAATAATTTGTCAAAACATGAAAACTGGAAGATCGAAAAGTAATTTTACTTGTTAAGTTTGTTTGTTCCATCTTTCAATGTCAGGGCACAAACTACTGTACAGACTGTTTGCCATTTACAGCATTTGCATCTTTTTAAAGTTGTGATGTCAATAAAATGGTATTTAAGTGATCTGTCAAGTCATTTTCCTTTGAACTTCTGTGGTACAATTTGAATCAGTTATATGGTAAAAATGCATTAGTGTTGCGTTCAGAATCTGCATGCACCTTTTGCATTCACGGCTCAATTTTAAAATGCTAATAAATAATTAATAACATGATGGTTTTCTTCTAAAACTATTTTATAATTCATTAATAGGTTCTTAACTGTTCATACATGTAAAAATACTGATATTTTTAGCATGTTTACTGAAATATAAAAGCTATTAATATGCAGTTGTTTAGAAATTATTAAATGTAGAAACTCTGACATTTTAACATATACATGAACTCCAGCAGAATCAGTGTGACACATGTGAAGACGTGTTTTATATCAACACTTCTGGGAAATATTATCCAAGTAGAACTTAATATATAATTTATATTAACAACTAAAGGAATTAATTTCCTGTTACTCAATGCAACATGTTAATTTACAACGTAACTTCATCAAATCAACTGTTTAACTCAAGTACACAACATTAATATTTATTATGTTTTTATGCTAAATCTATTTACTCTCATGAAGTGTTGAATGTTGATGAGTTACTGCGAGATGATTCTACATCAGATGACTGCAGAGTACAAATATGAACAGTTTCCTCTTTCAAACCCTATTTACGTGTGTGTGTGTGTGCGTGTGTGTGTGTGTGACTGTATAGTGTGTGTGAGAGACTGTATATTGTTTGTGTGTGTGTGTGACTGTATAGTGTGTGTGTGTGTGACTGTATAGTGTGTGTGTGAGTGAGTGAGACTGTATGTGTGTGTGTGTGAGTGTGTGTGTGCAGTCTCAGTGAGAGACAAAAAGTGTGAGAGAGTTTGGGAAAGAGGTTAAATGTGTTTATAAATAAAAATCGAATTCATAAATGTACAAAAACATCTTCATAATATCTTGTGTAAAGACAAAATTGATGCCCGGGTCAAAACTGACCTGTGAACAGCTTTTGTTTAAATGGTTATATCTCTTAAACTAAGAGAATTTATAAAAAAAATTAAAATAAATAAAGATTAAAGATTTTTTTATGTGTGTTTTGATAGTCTTGACAAAGTCCCAGATTTGTTTCCCGTACTGAAAACTATGTGGTATTTAAAATGATTATCTACCTCTGATGGGTCAAAAATGACCTGAACGAAAATCGCAAAATGAGAGTTAATCAGTAAAATTCAGTACAAGTTGAGAACCTCAATAAAAGTCAAATTCAACATTACTTAAACAAATGCCTTTATATTTTCTGAGATTCGTGATAGACCGATACATCATCAGGGCTGATTAATCCACTAATGTTATGACTGTTTTAAGACTTTGGCTAATAACTGCCCAATTGGCTAGTGCAGAATAAGCACACTCACAAAAACTGGATAAATGCAGCGTACGGTCGGTGTGCCAAGCGTGGTCACGAAAATAAAACCCTTAAATGAATCTCGTATCCTCACACAAACCTAACATATGGCATCAGAATCACAAGTTGAATGGACAACTTTCATTATATGTGTTTGTGTTTTTGGGGGTTTTTGGAGCTCGACTGCTCCTTGTCACCATTCACTTTCATTGTATGGAAAAGAGCAGCTTCAACATTCTGCTCAACCTTTCATTTTGTGTTTCACAAAAGAAAAATAAAGGAAAAAATTCACACAGGTTTGGAACAACATGAGGGTGAGTAAATGACAGAATTTGTATTTTTTGGGTCAAGTATTCCTTTATAAAGGATGTGTAGGAGAAACATCCTCCGTACCTGTACGAGTTCTCTGGTGGGAGCTTTTGAAACATGTTTTTCCAGACGTGGTCACGGACTCGTGATGATGGCACCGCTTCAGAGAAGGTCCTGTTCACGGGTAACTTGCAGCCTGGAGCGGGATTGATCGCAGTAGACGTCAAACCACATGAAGGCACTGCGAATGATGATGGGTCGGGCAGAATCACCATGACTGGACTGTCAGGCATCTGAGCGGCCACAAACACCACAGATGGTTTATGGAAGTTTGCTGAATGTGCAAAGGACAGAGGAGGGATCAGAATCACTGAGCTTGGTGTTAGTGGAAGAATCTGGAATACTGAAAGCGATGGCACGCTTTCAGAGGAACACCAGACACCATTCCAACAGGGACAGGTGGGGGAACTGAGCGGCTGAAGGGGGTTTGAGTCTCTGCCAGGTGGTGGGGCATCAGACTGATGGTGGTTGGCACTCAGTGGATGTGACGAACACTCCGGTCTGAAATCGTGTGAAGGTGGCAGTGCATCTGAAGTATGACAGATTACATGACATTTGGGCTCCTGTATGGGACTAGTCTCTGCTGCCCCCTGCAGGTGATCACAGGAAGTGCTGAGACAGACACATGTAATATCAGACATGAGAGTTTCATATAGCCACTATAATCATTCAACACTGTAAAGTAGAAAGATTTGAGGCTCACTTAAGAGTGAAATACGGTAGTTCAAAGAAGGCCAGATTATAACGACAGTATTATATTATAACGACAGTATTATATGTTGACTGCAGGTGAGATACGCAGGTCCTCAACCCGGATTTCACTTTACAAAATATAAATAAATGTAATTAATTTACTCATTTTAATGACCCTCTACCTCTAATCTGTAAAGCATTATGTAATGTTTCTTAATGACTTATTTAAAAAATATTATAGTCAATAGAGATTTGGAAAACTTGAAAACTAGTTTTAGTAAAGTAAGTTAAATGACTAGCATGGAAACACATTTGCATCTCCTCAAATCACACACGACGAAATGAAGCAGAAAGAATTCAAATGCATAAATGTTGACGAACTGTAGGTGACATCTGCACGTTGTATCTGTCGCTTATTTCTCTGAATGCACAAGCGTCATCTTCATAATTGATAATGGTGTTACACCCTCAACCAAAGATGATAAGAGGTTGTTTCCGTCAACACACTGTAGAGAAAGAGAAAGATAAAATTAACCATATTAACCAAATTAATTCAGAAATGCATTTTTAAATATTTATGCCGCATGGATTCATTTTCAAAGATATTTAGATATTGTTTACCAGTCCATGGGACCTTACGGTACCTTTATGGACCCCCAGGGGCCTGCAGAACCTCCATTGGAAACTGAAAATGTTATGGGAAATTCATGGGAAATTCATGGGTCAAAAAGTGCGAGAACCCTGAAGATGATGTGATACTGTCAAACGGTATTCTTGCCTCCTCTGCTTTATTAAAGGGTCATTTTGAGGCCTGGATTCCTGAACTGACCTTTGCCCCCCCCCCCAGCATTTATACCATGATCAATGGAAACATGTAAACGCTTCATGTTGGAACCCCCTCAAAGTTCAAGTCAAATCTCTTGGTGTGTCATGATGAATGTATTGTGGTTGCCTGTGATTCTGACACTAGATTATCTAGACACAGTGTGATTGTTATTCATTGCTGAATAAATAAACCTGTCTCTCACACTGTAGTGTAACATCGTGACTTTATGTAAAGAATTATCAACATGTCAGCCCTTTATGTTGCAGTATTAGCTACTCTTTATGGGGTATAGCAGAATCAATTCCAGTTCCTGTGTGATGATAACTGAACAACAGCTCAATATTACCCATATTAATAATTAGCAAAAAATGTTTTGACACTTTTACAAAAAATGGTTATAACTCTTGAATGGAGTGAGATATTGTCACCAAAATTGGTACACATATGTATGAGAAGATTCTGATGACACACACAAACTTGTGCATTTCTACCTCTTGGTGGCGCTATAATAAATACAAATATATAAATGGCTCTAACTATGGAACCGTTGGTCTGATCGACTTGTCGAAGTTGCCATCAAGGTCTATGAGGACAGTCGCATATCTTGAACAACATGGCCGCCATTGACCAATCAACTTTTAGCAACTATTTTAACTAGTCCTAGGCCATTCCTCCGGTCTGAACCAAACAGTGCAGAAAGGTTCTCTGGAGTCCCAATATAAATAATTATCAAAAAACAATTAAACGTTTGATTCATCGACGCAAAGTTACGCCAAAACGTACGTAGTGGGAGTGGACACTTTTACGAAAATGGTTATAACTCTTGAACTGATTGAGATATTATCACCAAAATTGGTACACATATGTATGGGGTCATTCTGATGACACACACAAACTTGTGCATTTCTACCTCTTGGTGGCGCTATAACAGTCAGGAATGTATAAAAAATACCTAACCTGATTGATCTGAAAATATAGGCACTTTATCACTGTCTTAGGTGCAAATGTTCTGTTTATTTAATATGCAATATCAGATGCTTATGTACTTAAAAGCCCTAAATGCTTGATCCCTGTTAATTGCTGCTTGCAGCTATATTTAGATTTTGGTGTATAATGTGACCTGGTCATGTCTTTGTGAGTGTCACCCTTACTACGATTTGATAAAGGTGTGTGTTTGAGCAGTATGACATCATTGCTTTATTCCCATGGGTTTAGAAATAAAGCAAAGCACCATGAGTCAGCCTCAGTGGG
The DNA here is from genome assembly GCA_032164185.1 of Moxostoma hubbsi. Lineage (NCBI taxonomy): Eukaryota > Metazoa > Chordata > Actinopteri > Cypriniformes > Catostomidae > Moxostoma > Moxostoma hubbsi. Next base: position 2,453,341 of record JAVLUX010000014.1, read on the forward strand.
TCAATTAACCTGCAGACTTTGTGCATTAGAAATATGACACGTCTGAGCATGCCAGTCAGTAGCACACATAGAAAGCCCAATGTGTGTATTAAACTCAAGCACCAACAAATATCCTCCAGAATACTTTTTTATACAGCATCATGATCATACTACAACCACAAAACAACAAACACGAGAGAGAAAATCAGAGAAACAATAACAGGTGACATTTCTTATAATGAGTTTGTGTGTAATTGTTGTTAATAAGTAATTAAATAAAATAGTTAACTATGGTTTTGTTGGGTAAATTACTCTAAATATTTAATTAAATACTAACTACTAATCTGTATAAGTATTTGCATTACTTATAACTAATTACCTCGACCAGATGAAAAATAAAAGGATAGACACGAAACTGTTCTTTTAATTCATTCAAATAAATTATATCCAATCAAATAAATTATTCATGAACTGGCCAAAGAATTTAAGGGGGCGGCGTTAAATTAGAAAACATATATTTTAAACTTTAGATGTTAAATTTCTATTTTAAATTTCATTTAGAATTGTTCTATAGTCTATTCAGTATTTAACGCGATTACATCAGAAGTAACTGTAATTAAATTACTTAAAATTTTTGAGTAATCCCTTTTCAAGTGAAAAGTAATTTTATGACAGTAATGAATTATTTAGTAATGAATTACACCCAACACTGTTAATATTGTCGTAAGGGTAAACAAAACAGAAGTCTAATAATTAAAAAAATAAAAACTTGAATTATGAGTAAAAATTATATTTTAAAAGATTCAATAATTCCCAAGAAATCACCCAAAAAATAAATAAATAATAATAATAATAATAATAATAATATATATATATATTTTATATATAAAAAAATAAAATAAAATACAAATTATAAAAAATAAAACAAATATATTTTTTTTTATATATATATAAGTCATAGGTCAGGAAAGTTCTAATTTTAGCATATACAAAAAGTTTTAATTTAATTTATTTTTTATTAATAACGCATATTTATTGCTAATTTATTGTGGAGGATGGGGTTATGTGGGGTTATGTGGGGTTATGTGCGGTGCCCCCCCCCCCCCTATTTTAAAACTTGAAAAGTGGCAACCCTAAAAAAAATACAATATCGTGTTTATTGGTATCGGATCGAAAAGAAAATAAGTCGTATGCGCTCATCCCTAACAAACACACACAACGCTGTCACATGGGAATAGACCCAGGGAACCGCCCCTTTTCCCGGCCTTTATGCCTCTCCACCAATCCGCGTCCACGACACATGCCATCCATGAACCAATCAGCGTCGCCGTTACATGCGGTTCCTCTCTAACAGACCCAAAGAAGCTTAAACCGACGTAAGATGGCCGCATGTGGATGAGGCTGTTGTATGTTTCAGCCTGCCTGTTTCTGTCGGCGAAGGGATTCACATTGGAAACACTTTTCATATTTAACCCGTAAAGAAAAGATCGTTTTTAACCGGGACCGAACCCATGACGTCCATTCACTTCGTGGTTCACCCGTTACCCGGGACCGAAGATCAGCTTAATGACAGGTATTTATATAAAACAAGAGCTTGAAATCACGATATGAGGTCAAACGTCCTTTAAAGGATCTTAATGAAAAATAGGAAGTATCTAAGAGCTGTTGCAAAAGCTCAAGGTTGGACATTTGGGTCTAAAAATAACGAGGCCCAGGTGACTGGAGACACAATGCGGGTTGGGGGATGGGGAGGTGAAAAGAGAGGGAACAGCGGTAAATATACGACTTTACAACAATAATAAAGGCGTGTATGTGCAGTGTAATTTTCACATGTTATATACATTGTGAGAAGTGAGTGTTTTGGTTGGTGTTTGGACTGTTATGGCTAATGACAGCCGCATGATGAATCCACATGTGGTCGGCTGATGGCCTGTAACATTGAAAGCATCCTTGGACAAAATGGGTGTTGGGAATGTCTTGTCCTGGTGTACGGTGTGTTTCCATGCAGGTCTGAAGCATACCACCCTGATATATGTAACCAAGAAGGATCCCTTTAAGTTGTTATGCCCTCAGTTTAGGAAATGTATTGCCTAATTGCTAGTGCTGGTCATCGCCAGCCACCTCACAGTGGGATATGTATTGCGATACACGTCACGATTCGATATATCGCGATATCCGGATTCACTTCCAATGAATTTGGGTATATTTCGTATATATATTATAATGTCAATTTTGCTCACACGTAATATGATAGAAATTCTCTTTCAGTGAGTACTGTTAATATTACAGGGGATCTTTGAACTTGGAAAATTATGGAAGTATTAATTATAATTATTTTTGTGATTAATTATAGGGATGGGGAAAAAATATCAGTATGATAAAGTATTATGATACTGGTAATAAATATCGCTAATATTATTTTTTTTCTCCCCAATTTGGAATACCCAATTCCCAATGCATTCTAAGGCCTCGTGGTGGGCGCTATTCTTTTTGGCATCTGCGCACAACTCGCCACACGCCCCACTGAGAGCGAGAACCACATTATAGCGACCAGGAGGAGGTTACCCCATGTGACTCTACCTTCCTTAACAACGGGCCAATTTGGTTGCTAAGGAGACCTGGCTGGAGTCTCTCAGCACACACTGGATTCGACTCCAGGGGTGTTAGTCGGCATCAGTATTCGCTGAGCTACCGAGGCCCCCATCTATAATATTAATGTAATTTTTCCATATTAATATTGTGATGACAAACATTTTTCCCAAATCGTTCTAGGAATTCATTAGCCATTATGGTCTTACATGCTTATGGCTTTGCACTGTACATACATATTAGGAAATAAACTGGCCTTGTTTTGTAAATGGCTGCTTTAATATTAACACTTATGCATCAATATCAAAAGTCACTAAGAGGTCCTTAGAGGACAAACATGTCCATGTCAAAAAACTGCCGTAATGTTATATATGAATATTATTTTCCACTTTCACTTTTGTTTTTTTAACCAAGATCAGTTCTGATCATAACTACCAAATATTCATTCATTTTCAGTATTTTAACCCTTTAAATGCCAGTTTGTTTACATAAAACACACATTTCTCAATGCACACATACAAAACACACACTGTCATCTCTCTCTCTCTCTTTTATTTCTCTCTCTCTCTACGATGGCCAGAGTGATCCCAATAGCTGATGCCTTTGACCATGTCAAGATGACATTTGGCTCGTTTCCCCATGTATTTTATTATCAAATTAATATTGCAAATAATTTGCCCTTAGAGTTACAGACACCCGCTTGAAGAAACACTTAAATTATATTATTAAGAATAGATTAACTTTTTAATTTTCAATGCAAAATCAGTAAAGCAAGAATATTCACCGATCCCTCTGCCCAGGGTTGCTGATGTAATTATATTGCAAGATGTGTGTGTGTATGTGTATATATATATATCACACATACACACACAAGATGTATGGTCCCGGACAACAAAATACCCGACCTGTAGAGAATGCACAGATGAAGTAGGTTAGTTTCCAAACAGATGTTGCCCTTCACAACTGTTGTAAAGAACAACACACATTTTAATTGTACTTAATTTTTTTCCAGTTTCATTTGAATTTTTGGTTAAAATAAATACAAAATAAAGTTCAAAGTTTGAAATCTGTGTCTTGCTTTATTGCTTAACCCTAACCCTGCTTAACGAAAATGACCCCCTAGTACCACCTAGTGTCCAACCAGATGTAATACCAGTGCTCGTCGGTTTCCGGTGTTTTTATTTTTTCTGCAACCATCCGACCAATCAAAACTTGGTCGACCAAGACTCTTCTCCTCGACTAAGGTTTGGTTGACTATTAATGGGCAGCCCTGCAGAAAATAGGAAAAAAGCTTGTATTTGCTCCATAGGCTAAACATGAGAAATGGCTGCATCTGAATATTATGAAATATTATAAAGGTACATTTTGAAGCCAGGTCTCCGGAATGAAAGTATAATGTCATAGAATTCCTGATTTTATGCTTTAATGTGCACTAGGGACAAATATTGCCGTTTTAATGGGGACTTTTGTGTCCTGAAGGTCCTGAGTGTGACTATTTTGTGTACACCATGTATTATAGGAACTGAGGTTGAAATATCAAAAATCCCCCCAAAATATATACTTTTGTCAAAATGTATGCCGTTTGCATTAACACATCCAAAATGATCAAAAAAGACAAATGTCCCGAAGGTCGCACAAGGGTTAATTTAACGATGCATTTGGCGATGAAGACGAATGAGAAACATTGAGTGAAATATCGCAATATATCATAGTTTTGAATCGCAATAAACCCAAAATAAGTTATTGCAATAATATTGTATCGTGACCTAGTAACCAGTTACCTTGTGATTCACACCCCTGTTATTTATCAATAGTTCTTTGAGGATGTGACTTTGGTTTTCAATGTGCTTGGGGTCATTGTCCATTTGGAAGACCCATTTGTGACCGAGCTTTTACTTCCTGTCTGATGTCTTGAGATGTTGATTCAATATATCCACATTATGTCCCTTCCACATGATGTCATCTATTTAGTGAAGTGCACCAGTCCCTCCTGCAGCAAACACCCCCACAACATGATGCTGCACCCCCATGCTTCATGGTTGGGATGGTGTTCTTCGGCTTGCAAGCCTCACCATTTTCCTCCAAACATAACGATGATCATTATGGCCAAACAGTTACAATTTTATCTCATCAGACCAAAAAGTAAGATCTTTGTCCCCATGTGCACTTGCTTTTTTATGGTGGTTTTGGAGCAGCGGCTTCTTCCTTGCTGAGCAGCCTTTCAGGTTATGTTGTTATAGGACTCATTTTGCTGTGGATCTAGATACTCGTCTACCTGTTTCCTCCAGCATCTTCTCAAGGTCCTTTGCTGTTGTTCTGGGATTGATTTGCACTTTTCACACAAACTACGTTCATCTCTAGGAGACTGAATGCGTCTCCTTCCTGAGCGGTATGATGACTGTGTGGTCACATGGTGCTTATACTTGCGTACTATTGTTTGTACAGATGAATGTGGGACCTTCAGGCGTTTGTAAATTGCTCCCAAAGTTAAACCAGAGTTGTGGAGGTCCACGATTGTTTTTCTGAGGTCTAGACTGATTTCTTTTGCTTTTCCCATGATGTCAAGCAAAGAGACACTGAGTTTGAAGGTAGGCCTTAAAATATATCCACAGGTACACCTCCTATCAGAAGATAACTGACTAAAGGCTTCTGGAATTTTCCAAGCTGCTTAAAAGCACCGTTAACTTGGTGTATGTAAACTGTACATGTTATTTCTTACTCAAGGTGGCGCCGTTGTTTCAGTGATTGGCTTTGTTTACATTCGACATTGCAATTTAATGAAGAAACATCATGGAAGTAAACTATAGCAAGTGTAACATGAACCGGATGATTAGGCTATTGGTCATTTGGATGTACTATTTTTACTTGGAGAAACTTTTTGGGTGATGTTTTGTTTGAAGTGCTTGTATATTGACGCAACATGGAAACCATTTCCACCAGTTCAGCAAGGCTAAATGCATCAGTTCTTATGTTTTTGTAAGATGCTATGTGTCATATTCTTGCATTTCTCACCAATGTTTAGGTTTCCCTCGTTATCAGTCTTTCATCCCCATACTTAAACTAGTAATCAGCTTGTGCATCCAGTCTTCCTTTCATTTATTGTTCATTGTACACGAAGGCTTCTCTGCAGCAACACTGACAGGAAATGAGTAGGGATGCGCCAATCAGGATTTTTACAGCCGATACGGTCACCTGATTGGTCGATTCTGATCATTTTAGGGCTGTCAAATTAAAATTAGAATTTTGAATTTCTGTATACTGGACTTTTAGTGTAAAGAGAAGATCGTTGAAATTATTTGAAAGTTACCAAGTTAGCTTGCAGTTCGTCAGTGTTAGCGGGCAAGATCGAGTTGGCACTATATTTCACTTGCTTTGCAGTTATGTAAGTTTACCTGTCCAATAAGAAGAACGCCAATTCAGGGTCTGTTTTGATCCCCAAAACCGAACGAAGGTCCTCCAGGAATCAAATGCCCTGCCGATGTTCACTCTCGTTTTCGCTCGATCACATTCCTGCTTAGCCGGATGGGATTCAGTAGATAAATGTTTTTGTTTTTTTGTGCTGGGAGCAGGACGTTTGCTGGATTCCATCTCTAAGATGACGTCACCTAGCGTTGCAGACTCTGTTGGGGCCAATGAATAACGGAAGAGAAGCACTGAGGCTCTCAGGAGCGTGCATAAACGTCACATCCTTTGGATTTTCCCTTCGCATGAAAATCAGTCTATAGGCTTTAATAGGCAGCCTAGGAAGTCCGGGAAGGGCACGTTTTTTAAGTTGCATATCAGGCGGTTCACACATTGGCAAAAAAAGGCAAATATTACAGGAAAATTGTTACATACTGCACCTTTAATAAAGATGTTTGAATTACACCACACCATGTAACTCATGTGATTACTGAGGTGTCTATACCCGACGGGAGACGGAGATGCTGCCGCCATGAACGATATTAAGGACCGTTTCAGAGCTCGCACTGTTTTTCCCTTTGCTTGTGACATGCGAGACGCCACATTAACAAACTCCAAGTTTGTTGCAGCACTATGCCAGTATTCCCCACACTCTGTCATGCCATGACAGTGCTGCAGTTGTCTAAACTAAAGGAGCCGAACTAAAATGCATATTGGGCAGAGGATAACTTAATTATTGGAAAGGGGACTGCTGGGGGAATTTTGACAAAGGCAGATAGCTGTTTTCATTTTTGTTCCGTATGAAAGTCAGTCATAAATGTTATGAAACTGAAAGTTAGGTCATATGTTCTTGGGTCGCTTATTTTTCAGGTGATGTTGCTGGTGTTGTGCCATGCGTGCCACGACGGACTGTGGCTCTGTTCCAAAACCTTCTGAGCTGCCTTGTTTGCTGTCTACATGGGCAGCTGCTTTAAGGCAACATGCTAATAAAGTGCAACAGTCTGGTCCCAGATTACTGATTAAAACACTCGAGCCGCATTACAACATCCCTTTATGTTGTTTAATAGTAAGGTTGTTCCTTTTATGGACTATTCATTGGTGGTCAAGGTCAAGTGACGTCATTGTTCCAAGGACATTTCCTGCTTGTCAAAACGGAGACTGTTTAGCAGAGACGGGCCACTTCTATTAAAATGAATGGGAGAAATTGGAACGTCCAAAGACGTTAAAGAAGCACAGTTTATAATACCAGTTGTGACCGAACGATACGCCCCTCCCATGGATCATTGTTGCCTGTGGTGACTTTCCCATTTCCCCTCGAGTTGGATGCGATGCTGAGGAATGGAGCACATGCCGTGGCGACGGGCCAGGATGCCGGGCTGCTGTTCCCCTCAAGTGCCAAGGCCTGGGGAAGCCGGGCTGCTCATTTTAAATAAATGCACCTCTGAGGTCTGACGCCACACCCACTGTGACCATCTCTTGCTCAGCCCGCCTAACAGAGTTGTCAGATTTTACTCATATAAAATAAGTTATTTTATTGTAATCTTGACCAACCGTTTTGGAGATTTCTGTCTTTCCCCATTCAAGTATAGTTGAAGTCAGAAGTTTACATACAATTAGGTTGAAGTCATTAATTTATTTTTTTAACCACTCCACAGATTTCATATAAGCAAACTATAGTTTTGGCAAGTCGTTTAGGACATCTACTTTGCATGACATGAGTACATTTTCCAGCAACTGTTTACAGACTGATTGTGTCACTTTTAATTGACTATAAACACAATTCCAGTGGGTCAGAAGTTTACTGTGCCTTTAAACGGCTTGGAAAATTATGTCAAGCCTTTTAGCCTGTTAGTTTCTAATAGCTGTACTGACTTGGAGGTGTACCTGTGATTATTTTAAGGCCTACCTTCAAACTCAAGTGCCTCTTTGCTTGACATCGTGAGCCAAGACCTCAGAAAACAAATTGTGGACCTCCACAACTCTGGATCATCCTTGGGAGCAATTTCCAGATGCCTGAAGGTGCCACGTTCATCTATGCAAGCACCATGGGACTACGGCTGGGCGATACGTAAAATATATTTTTGCGATATCTGATTACATCGTCAACCCTCCTGACATCGTCAACCCTCCTGACAAGTTTCAGTAAATTTTTTTTTTTGCTTTATTGATTTTCTTAATTTTATTGGAACACAAAAAAACGAGATTTCTAAATTCAAATTGCACTTTAACCTAAACAAAAAAAAATAAGTAAATAAAACAACGACATGATAAAGTCTTATTTAACCACCTTCCCAAATCCAAACATTTACCGTCTCCAACAGCTCCATTTGCATTATTGAATCCGCAATGCATGCCAACCATGAAGAAATAAAGCAAACGAATCCTCCGCCACCCCGATTGAGGCAAGTCATTTCGCCACCATGATGACATAGAGCGCATTGGGAATTGGGCATTCCAGATTTGGAAGAAAAATAAAAATATGATTGTAAAATGTGTATAGAAATTAAATAATTGTGTTTAGAACCCCTGCCCACAAAATAGATGGCATCATGAGGAAGGAACGTTATGTGGATATATTGAATCAACATCTCAACTTCAGACAGGAAGTTAAAGCTCGGTCACAAATGGGTCTTCCAAATGGACAATGACCCCAAGCACACATCCAAAGTTGTGCCAAAATAGCTTAAGGATCGAGGTATTGGAGTGGCATCACAAAGCCCTGACCTCAATCAGATTGAACATTCATGGGCAGAACTGAAAAGGCGTGTGCAAGCAAGGAGGCCAACAAACCTGACTCAGTTACTCCAGTTCTGTCTGGAGGAATGGGACAAAATTCCAGCAACTTATTGTGAGAAGCTTGTGGAAGGATCCCCAAAACATTTGACCCAAGTTAAACAATTTAAAAGCAATGCTACCAAATACTAACAGTGTATGTAAACTTCTGACCCACTGGGAATGTGATGAAAGATATAAAAGCTGAAATAAATCATTCTCTCTACTATTATTCTGACATTTCACATCCTTAAAATAAAGTAGTGATCCCAACTGACCTGAGACAGGGAATGTTTTCTACCATTAAATGTCAGGAACTGTGGAAAACTGAGTTTAAATGTATTTGGCTAAGCTGTATGTAAATATCTGACTTCAGCTGTAGATAGGAGCTGCACTTTCATGACACTTGTTTACATAGAAAAATGCAGAACTTCACGGCTCTTCCTCAGTGTGTCTGTCTGATATCAACAAACAGGGTAACAAGATGGCAAGCACACACACCTGTTTACATTCAGCTGCATCTGGGGGGAATAACGCACCGGTTTTGTTTGCGCTTTCTTTGACTTTATCAGTAAAATACTGACATGGTGATTGATGTGTCATGATGAAATCAAACACCCTCTCCTGGAAATCCCAACAACACAACGGAAGAATGAATGGACATTGCAGCAACAATAGGGCTGAAACGATTAGTCGACGTTGTCGAATAGTCATTTGGTCTCCAGACTGAAACTGCACCCGGCTGATGCACACACTGTCACGGGACGCTCGTCCCTCGAGCGCACACGCTTAATGCAGCTAGACTATAACGTGATGACTCGAGACTTATTGACTTATCAAGAAGAATATTGGCAATACACAGCGTTTGTTTTTTAAAGCTGGATTGAAGTGAACAAAGATGAGAGAGGTGACATCTTCACCCCATTATACACTGAAAAAAATACATTTTGATTTGTTTTGGGTTTGGCTTGTTTTCCAATAGAAATATCTAAAACTCCTTTAAAACAATGCACATGAGAATGTTAAATATAATATAAAAAATACAAATATTTTAAAGTATCTTAAAAGTCCTTTAAAAAAAAGATTCTTTCACCTGAGAAGCAGCATGTAAGATATTTAGACTTGCTTTTAGAGAACAGATCTTGAATATATTTATTTATTAAGTATATTTTGACTACTGCACTCGCAGAAGTTTAACCCAGTGGAAAAATACACACATATATATATATATATATATATATATAAGTTGAAAACAAGTAGGTAAAATACTTTTAAGTGGGTGCAATTTTTTTCTATCTGCCTGTACATACACATAAATTTAAATGTAAATAACCAAAAACTATGCATAACTTAATCCAGGCTAGGAGGACCTTCTTTCTTTATTCGGTAATCTAACAATCAGCCGGACAATCGCAGCACTTTTACGACCACTGAAATCTTGTTCAAGTAGGAAAAACTATTTGGAAGTATCGCAACCTCAATATAAAGCTGAACCTCTTCTCTTAAACTTAAAACGAACAACTCTTTGGATTTACCATTTCCATTCAGTGTTTGACTTTTACAATAGGTGAGTAGTTCACTACATATAATATTTGCTGTGTAAAAACCTTCATCTGGGCATGAATCTCTGGATGGTGATCCCTCAGGTGCTGGAACCTATTAGATGTTTTCACCGCTTTTGCTGACACTTTTCGTGTGCACGTTTTGCATACTGGATACCCGTCTTCAACAACTCCTGCGTCATATATTTTTAGATGGCCAAAATGCTCCCAAATATCTGATTTGATTCGCTGCTTCGCCGGATACAACTCCGGGAGATCGTGTTCCGCCATGTTTTCATTTCGAGAGTTTCACGTGCGCTGAAAGTTCACGTTCTGCACGCGTCCCCGCCTACCTAGACAATCACCTTGTGAACTCCGTTACCATAGTAACAGCCTCACAGACCAGCCAGCCAGAGGGCAGGGCACACGCGTGTGGTGTAAGTAGTTAGACCCACACTGAAAGACAACATTTGTTTCGTTTTTTTTAAATGGACATTTTTGATTGATTGATTGATTGTTCCGGTTTAGCCGCAGCTTCCAAATTCTTACGGTTTAATAACAGTGACCGTTTTAATAGTGAAATCGGGTAATCACGACATCCCTAAAGCACAAGCTGAATAATCGGTTTAGAGCTCATGATTAATCGTTACAATAATCACCAAATAATCGCTAGTTGCAGCCTAAACAACGGTGTTTGCTTGATAATGGAAACTAATGGTAACGCTCACATTTCATGCTAAGCATCAATGGACTTAGGAAAAGGTGCATACAGTACATGCGATTGAGCTATATATTGGGGTCAATAGAAGGTATCTTGTGTATTATGCATTTTGGAGCAGCCTTAGTGTCGGGAGCATGCCTATAATGCCCTAAAATGCTGCCTATGTAGTCAACTTGCTAAGTTTTGGGATGGAGTGCTTGCCAAATATACAGTTTTTGCAACTGGTTTAATGGCAACTTTTCCCCCCAAGGAGAGCTTGAATGGTGCAGTTCTCCTCCTCAACCATAATCCACCATAATCATGCACTCTCAGCTTCCTCCTTTCAACGTTTGGCCAGTTACGGTTCAATCGAGCGGGCAATGTCTGAAACCAATTTAATGATTGCGCTCTTCAGTCGAGCGTGCGCACACGGCGTCTTTGATGTGGAGGGAGTGCAATTAGTTTGGGCATTCTCAATGAGACGTTGAGTTGTTTTTCGAAGCAACATCAGACAATCTAATGATGTTTTTGATGTTTCCGACAGGCTCCGTGAAGTGTCCGAGAAGCTCAACAAATACAACTGCAACAGGTAAGCTTCAGCAACAAGTTTACATATTTTAAATCCAGTGATTTTTAGAGTTTATTTCCACATCAGTGGAGGATTGAGTGTCCATTTCTCTCTCGGCAGTCATCCACACCTTATTCCGTTGGAGCAGGCCAAACTTAAACAGTGTGTGGTTGGACCAAATCATGCTGGATTTCTCCTTGAGGTAATTCTCTTTGGTCATCATCTTTTAAAGGAATTGAATCCACACCAAAATAAGTATGTTGTTGTTTACTCATGCATGGTTTCGTTTGTTTCCTTGTTTCAGGATGGACGTATCTGTAGGATAAGTTTTGCCGTCCAGCCCGATCGTCTGGAGCTTGGCAAGCCTGACGGCAATGAAGGGTGAGATATTAATATCCCGTTGTGCATGTTTGAGCTGGCATGAAAAGTCACCCTAGATTATATCTGTGCCTCCTGATTAGAAGTGCCCTGAATGACTCTTGACCTATCACTGGTTTAAATTAAATCTGCAATTTAATGAGACAAATATATTGTTTACGTTGCATGTGCAGCACGCTTCAAATGTAAGCCGAGCACACTAGTGTACGTATGGAGGCCGAGTGGTGCCAACACACGTAGCTTTTCAAGCTCTTCCTTGGCTCATACTGGGAAAACACTGTCATGTGCATCGAACTGTTTGTTGTAGATGACTGAACGGAGAGCAAATACCTAGTAGCGCTAGCCACATACAGAGTACATGTTTATTTAATTAAATGGCAGGCTTGTGCAGTTTAATCATCACTGAGTCACGTAGTGCCCGGCTTTTTCAGACTGACAATCTACCATCACACACAAACACTTCAAAAGCTTAATTTAAATGAAGTATGACAGAAATATATCACTATTGTAGTTATGTAATATTCACTGTATTACTACTACTACTACTAATAATAATAATTATAAATCAATGATAACTGTATATTAAGCAATATCTCACATCTATGGGATGACTCCAATGCTGTATTTTGTATATAAGCGCTTTTAATACAATATGTTGAAAATGAATTATTATTTATTTGAATTAAAGTTTTGATTAAACACCATTTTGTTACATTTATAAAAAAATTCTCCCAATTTGGAACGCCCAATTCCCAATGTGCTTTTAAGTCCTCATGATCTCGTAGTGATTCGCCTCCATCTGGGTGGCGGAGGACGAATCTCAGTTGCCTCCGCGTCTGAGACTGTCAGGCCATCACATGGCATGTTGAGCGTGTTGCCACGGAGACATGGCGCATGTAGAGGCTTCACGCCATCCACCGCAGCATCCACGCTCAACTCGCCACGTGTCCCACTGAGAACGAACCACATTATAGTGACCACGAGGAGGTTACCCCATGTGACTCTACCCTCCCTAGCAACCGGGCCAATTTGGTTGCTAAGGAGACCTGTCTGGAGTCACTCAGCACGCCCTGGGTTCATACTCACGACTCCAGGGGTGATGGTCAGCATCTTTTATCACTGAGCTACCCAGGCCCCATTTTGATGATAAAATAAAATAAAAAAAATCTGTTCATTTGAGGTTCAGAATAAAATAAAACAAGAGTATCAGAAAGTAAGTAATGGTACTTATACTCGTTTAAAAAATATAATGGCATTGGGACATCCCTAATTTTTACATATTTAACTTCAAATATAAGTCAAATAATAAAATGGGGATATATGATTTTATTTTAAGGCTTTAAAACTTATATCACACACAGTATAAAATATCAAAATATTTCTTAATACTTCAGCTTAATTTTGGCCAATTTTACATTTACAATGTTGTTTTTGGAACTCATTTAAAAGAATAAAAATAAAATATAGAGTCAGAAGTATACATACACATTAGCTTAACCTTAACATTCCCAGTCTTGGTTCAGTTGGGATCACTTCTTTATTTTAAGGATGTGAAATGTCAGAATAATAGTAGAGAGAGTGATTTATTTCAGCTTTTATATCTTTCACATTCCCAGTGGGTCAGAAGTTTACATACACTTTGATAGTATTTGGCAGCATTGCCTTTAAATTGTTTAACTTGGGTCAAATGTTTTGGGGATCCTTCCACAAGCTTCTCACAATAAGTTGCTGGAGATTTGTCCCATTCCTCCAGACAGAACTGATGTAACTGAGTCAGGTTTCTCGCACACGCCTTTTCAGTTTTGCCCACATTGTTGGGGTCTTGGGCTTTGTGATGCCACTCCAATATCTTGACTTTGTTGTCCTTAAGACATTTTGCCAAACTTTGGAGGTCTTCTTGGGTTCATAGTCCATTTGGAAGACACATTTGCGACCGAGCTTTTACTTCCTGTCTGATGTCTTGAGATGTTGCTTCAATATATCCACATAATGTTCCTTCCTCATGATGTCATCTATTTTGTGAAGTGCACCAGTCCCTCCTGCAGCAAACACCCCCACAACATGATGCTGCCACCCTCATGCTTCACAGTTGGGATGGTGTTCTTTGGCTTGCAAGGCTCACCCTTTATCCTCCAAACATAACGATGATCATTATGGCCAAACAGTTAAATTATCTCATCAGACCAAAAAGCAAGATCTTTGTCTCCATGTGCACTTTCAAACTGTTGTCTGGCTTTTTTATGGTGGTTTTGGAGCAGTGGATTCATCCTTGCTGAGCAGCCTTTCAGGTTATGTCGATATAGGACTCGTTTTGCTGTGGATATACATACTCGTCTACCTGTTTCCTCCATCATCGTCACAAGGTCCTTTGCTGTTGTTCTGGGATTGATTTGCACTTTTCACCCCAAACTACATTCATCTCTAGGAGACAGAATGAGTCTCCTTCCTGAGCGGATGATGGCTGTGTGGTCACATGCCGTTTATATTTGCGTACTATTGTTAGTACAGATGAACGTGGGACCTTCAGGTGTTTGTAAATTTGCTCCCAAGGATGATTCATGATTTTTTTTTTTTTCTGAGGTCTTGGCTGATTTCTTTTGCTTTTCACATGATGTCAAGCAAAGAGGCACTGAGTTTGAAGGTAGGCCTTAAAATACAGCCACAGGTACTCCTCAAATTGGCTAATGTGCCCATCAGAATCTAATTGTCTAAAGGCTTGACATCATTTTCTGGAATTTTCCAAGCTGCTTAAACAGTTAACTTGGTGTATGTAGTAATCTTCTGATCCACTGGAATTGTGTTTATAGTCAATTAAAAGTGACAAAATCGGTCCGTAAACAGTTGATGGAAAAATTACTTGTCTCATGCACAAAGTAGATGTCCTAAACGACTTGCCAAAACTATAGTTTGCTAATGTGAAATCTGTGGAGTGATTAAAAAAACGAGTTTTAATGACTTCAACCTAAGTATCTGTACACTTCTGACTTCAACCGTACTGTACATTTATATATTTTTATTATATAAAATGATGCAATAGTAAAATATTTCTGTCTTCACTTTCACACGTAAATGTAATGCTCCGTTTAAACCCACGAGCCCTTAATGTAGTTTCATCATTTAGTTCTGTGGAGTGATGAGAGTCGTGTGTTTCCTCTGTGCCACTGCATGTCATTAACACTGTGTGAATGAACCAGGAATATTTACCATTACATGATCATTTAAAGAGAAGCCGGAGCGCTTTGCGTTCACTATCAGAGTTTATATTTGCTTGTTTGTATTGAAGATGTTTAACTTTTAATGAATTGAATATTAAGTCTTGATAAATTCATGGTACGCCCACCTCTTCCGCCCCCACTATGACAAACACACATTGAACATTATGTAAATCTTTACGTAATCAAGTGTGCATATATGCATGATGCAGTGATTAGCCCAAACATGTTGCTACTTTTTGTTGTCTGGTGTTATCAACAAAGAATGTGTCTACATATATATTTTCTTCTTTGTGACATTAGCTCAGTGTTGTGTTTCCGATTTGATTGATTAGTGTGTTTTGTTTTGGGGGAATTGGGATTTTGGGATCTAATCCATGTTGCAACGGTGCTAATCCCATTTGTGATCCGCAAGGAATCAACAGTGTTTATAAAGTAAATATTTAATGGGCATGATGGCACATGATTTAGGGGAAACCTTTCCTAAAGCTCTTGCCTGAGGAATGAGGTCTGATTCCCAAGGGTGTTGCCATGTTAGTCAACCCCCCCCAGTTGGCTCATAGGCCTGTGATCTCCAGGCTCTGTGATGGTCCCATGTGGGACTATAGATGTGTAACTGATCTCCCATCTTTTGTTTCCAGTTCAAAGTTGAGCAGTGTCTCAGGGACAGGAAGGAGCTCCAAGCCAGGCAGGACTAGTGATCCGCCCTGGTTCCTGTCTGGTTCTGACACACTGGGCAGACTGGCAGGGAACACCCTTGGGTAAGTTGTGGCAGGGCTTTGAGGAATGCAGCCATCAGGTAAAGTTGGCAGGCACACGTGCAATCGGTGCCTTCAGTTATAAGAAAGCAACTTGAAAAGAAATTTAACAAGTTTTTACATCACAGCTCAAAAAGTCAAAAATCTTAATTATAAAGCTGCAATCATGGAAAGACTCTTATGAACAACAACACCGTTTAATTATATTTAACATTTGCAAATAAAAATCTGGTGTAGTCCTTTTTAGTACAGATTAAAGTGCAAATACTGTAAATATCGGATCAAATCCACATTAGTTTTGTTTACGTGAATGTGCGTTATCTATAATTATGATATATACTTTGAAGTGCCCATGATAACTATCATCATGCATGTTAATTACCGTGAGATACTGTCACATGTCTAATATGCATCAATGTCACATCAAACGATAATATTTCCATGCATATATTTTAACGAAAAAAACTAGAGCATTTTAATTCATGAAAAATGCTACAAAGGGACTTTAAGTTTGAGACTGATTATTAAAATATTACAATTATTCTAACCAACTTTAAATGCAGTTTTGCTACTGAATTTAAATCTGAGATGCTTAAAACATCCGTCTCTTCCCTCATGCATGAAGGGAGCGAGATGAAGGATGGCAAAACTTGTCTAATTGCACAATATCTAGGAACGTTTATGGGCAAATAAATGCATTAAAATGCTGCTTAGTTTCCACAATCGCCACTAAAGCATTGCAAATTGTGAACATGAGGTTTTAATTTAAAACGCATGTTAAAAATATCAAGTAAGATGGCACGGCAGAAATATAAATGCATCCAGGTCACTTTGGCTTTAGAATTGAATGTGAGATACAGGGAGAATGATGTTGGCCGTAAACTGTTCATGCGCCTGACAGGAGCCGCTGGAGCTCAGGAGTGAACGGTGGAGGCAGTGGAGGCGGGGGCAGTGGCGGCGGAAGCGCGGGAGGCGGCAGTGGGAGCGGAGGAGCAGGTGGAGGCGGCGCTGGAGGAGGAGGGTCTTCAGGCCGGTCCTCCACAGCTGCTCGTGATTCACGTAGACAGACCCGCGTGATCCGCACTGGCAGAGACAGAGGGTCCGGCCTGCTGGGCAGTCAGCCACAGCCTGTAATCCCAGCCTCTGTCATCCCAGAGGAGCTCATCTCTCAGGTAACGGTCTCTGCGGGACACTCTCCATGGCTGCGGGGATGGGTTAAAGACCTTCCTGTCTTTTAAAGGGATACCTCATCCAAAAGGGAACATTCTGTTATTTAATCACCCTCATATTATTTTAACCCATTATTTTCTTTTTTTCCTGTGAGACACACTAGTACATACTAGGCAGCATGTTTGCCATAAAATAATAACGGCCAAGCACCAAAAAAAAGGACAAAATGGCACCATAGAAGAAGACCGTTTGACTTGTGCAGTTTTCAGCAGTCATACGACAGCTTTGTGTGAGAAACAGTGAAATTGACGTTTTTATTCACTGATAATCTTCCCCTCCGCCATAACTCCAAATTTATATTTGCTCATGTTTTTCAAATGTGTAGTCACTAGGCATGTCACGATTATTAAATATTGTGATCTTGCTCATAATAATGACATGTAGTGACACAGAGGCACACTCGTTCAATAAAATGTAAAAAAGGTTTAATAAAATCATTAAAATAATGTGAAATTTAAGCAATTAGGACAAATATATTATTGCATAATTTAAAATAATATTTGGGAATATAATAATGTATATTTTGTTTAAAAAAAAAATATGTATTTTTAATGAGTTCCAGAAACAGACATATTTTAATTATTTAGAAAAATGTTGATTAAAACAATTTTCATGTTATTGAAATTAATCATATTCCCTATTTTATTGATTTATTTGTAGTTCAATTATTTAAGCTGTATGATGCACACGCCTCATACGATTTCAAAGAAATTTATATATATATATATATATGATATTTAATTGACATAATCGCAATTATTTGTTTGACAATTTATCTTCAGCCAAATTTCTTAATTGTCAGTGAATATCTAATGAAATTTCGGTATGTTTGGTGTCGATTCTTCGGAATTTCTTCTTTGTGGTCCATGGAAAAAAATAGCCGCATTATGGATTAGAACCACATGAGGGTGAGTAATTAATGACAGAATATACCCTTTTTGGGGTAAACTGTCCCTTAAAGGTAAATGGACGCTTCCATTGAAGGCAGAATAATTCTGTAAACTGGATTTGCTTCTATGTTCAGGCCCAGGTGGTTCTTCAGGGAAAGTCCAGAAGCGTAATCATTCGAGAGCTCCAGCGCACAAACCTGGATGTAAACTTGGCTGTGAACAACCTGCTGAGCAGAGATGATGAGGATGGAGATGATGGTGACGACACGGCCAGTGAGTCCTACTTACCTGGAGGTAAACAAACAGGCTGGATCTGTAACGCATTGATATTAATGATGCGTTTCCGTTCCTCCTTGAAAGTGTTTTTAAAAGGCCTCTGATTTTAAATATCTCAGTTTTAATGGTGAATTTTGTGTAACTTTAGTAGGGCTGCAACTAATGATTAATCGGCAATTAATCATTAGCTCTTAACCGATTATTCAGCTTGTGTCCCGGCTTAAAAGGTTGTATTAAACATGCTTGCTAACAATAAAGAGGACAAAAACATCTTTTAAAAATACCTCTAAATGACATGCACTGAATTAAAGGGGAAAAATACTGCAAGTTTAATTAAGTAAAGAAATTCACTGCAAAAAATCCTCTTGTTATCAAGTGTTTAGAAATCCTTAAAACAAGATACATTTACTTAAGAAACAACAAAATATTTAGACTTGCTTTAAGAGGATGTATTGTGTGTGTGTGTGTGTGTGTATTTTCACTTGGTTAAAACCCTACGAGTGCAGTAAAGGCAAAATATTCATATATTCAGGCTCTATTCTCTAAAAGCAAGTCTAAATATCTGATATGCTGCTTCTCGGGTCAATGCATATTTTTTTTTAAAGGATTTTTAGATATTTTAAAATATTTAGTATTTTTAATATTCTATTCAACATTCTCCGATAATAAACTTAAACTAAACTGCAGTATAGCTGCTAAAGTAAATGTACATTTTGTTTTAAAGGAGTTTAAGATA
Source organism: Moxostoma hubbsi (assembly GCA_032164185.1). Taxonomy (NCBI): domain Eukaryota; kingdom Metazoa; phylum Chordata; class Actinopteri; order Cypriniformes; family Catostomidae; genus Moxostoma; species Moxostoma hubbsi. The sequence goes on from JAVLUX010000014.1 coordinate 2,472,372, forward strand.
TTTATATTAGAAAACAAGCCAAAATAAAGCATTGTGTGTGTCCCGTGACAGTGTGTGTATCAGTGGATGCAGTTTCAATCTCTCCCCCTTAGACCGGGACATTCACACAACTCCTAGAAGAGGTGCTGACCGCACAGAGAAATGCCAGTGTCGGAGTTTGTAGTTATTTACATGATCCGCTTCAGATTTCCGTATTATATTATTGAACTTTAATAAAGCTGTAACGCTAAGATGTAACGCCGGGGTGTTTCCTTTAAAGGCGCTCTACGCGCTGCTGAGTGTCTCCAGTCAGGTCTCCTAAGCAACCAAATTGTCCCGGTTGCTAGGGAGGGTAGAGTCACATGGGGTAACCTCCTCGTGGTGGTGATTAGTGGTTCTCTCAATGGGGTGTGTGGTGAGTTGTGTTTGGATCGTGGAGAGTAGCATGAGTCTCCACATGCTGTGAGTCTCCGCGGTGTCATGCACAACGAGTCACGTGATCAGATGCGCCGATTGACGATCTCAGAAGCGGACGCAACTGAAACTTGTCCTCCGCCACCCGGATTGAGGCGAGTAACAGCGCCACCATGAGGACCTACTAAGTAGCGGGAATTGGGCGTTCCAAATTGGGGAAGGAAGAAAAAAAGCCACTGGACACGCAAGTTTTGCTCCAGCTCCAATTATTCCAAAACGAGAGTGCTTCTGTATTTACCTATTTGGTGTTTTTGCATTATAATTCCCTCATACTTTGCCATCTACATCACCTGAAGCTGTGAAAGACAATTTATTAAAATGTTAACATTGTCAACTAACCAAAAAACAGATTTAAACTTGCTATATTCTGTTTGACATACCAGTGTGTCAGCTACTATTGTTGCTATTGCTTTAAACAAAGTTGCCGTTCTGCTACAGTGTATCGTAAGACTGTGATGTTCGTAACTCTTACATGCTTGTTTTGACACAATGTCTTTCATACTTCTATAGAAGACTTGATGTCCCTGCTCGACGCAGACATTCACTCCGCTCATCCCAGTGTGATCATTGATGCAGACGCCATGTTCTCTGAGGACATCAGTTATTTTGGATACCCCTCTTTCCGACGCTCCTCCTTGTCTCGTCTCGGCTCCTCACGAGGTAAAGACCAAAGCGCACATTCTGACAGATTTGTGGAACTGCTTGTGCCACAAACACGGCCGCCTTCGTAAATACTGTATTTTCTACAAATCGATGAAGGCACTGCTCACAACACACATTCATGCAGATACAGTCTGAAATGTATAAAGGCCAAAGTGTACTTCGGGTGTGCGTATTGCGGATCCCTCCGCGCACAGCTTGTGTGACGCAAATTGGCCACGCGTCGTCTAGATTTTCTTAATAGTCCTCGTCTGTGCATGCTCTGGCCATTGGCTACTTAAAAGAGTATCACAATGCAGTTATAGTGCACATGCATCTAACGTGATCCTATTCGATCGCGGTCAGAAAAGTATTGATTTGGTGATTTGGAACGTGCATTAAAGTATATTTGGGCCTTAAGGAAGACGGGAATAAAGTATTATTCATAATACCATATACCAAAATAGATCTGAAATGGCGTTGGGCGGCATGACTGACATCTTATATAATGGAACGAGTAAAATTTTTTATTTAAGTCTGGAATAATTTTCACATTTCTCCATATTTCTTGTTGCTCTCATGTGAAAATGGTTTATACACTGGTGGCCAACAGTTTGGAATAATGTACAGGTTTTGAATTGGGACTTTTATTCACCAAAGTGGCATTTAAATGATCACAATGTATAGTCAGGACATTAATAATGTGATAAATTACAATTAGAAAGAAAATCTGAACTTCTTAAAGTAAGTGTTCTCATCAAAAAATCCACCACGTGCAGCTATGACAGCTTTGCAGATCTTTGGTGTTCTAGCGGTCAGTTTGTCCAGATACTCGGGTGACCTTTCACTATTGAAGCTGTCAGCGGAGGACATGTGAGGCGTCTAATTCTCAAACTAGAGACTCTGATGTACTTCTCCTCTTGTTTAGTTGCACATCTGGTCTTCCACATCTCTTTCTGTCCTTGTTAGAGACAGTTGTGCTCTGTCTTTCAAGACTGTAGTGTACAGCTTTGAATGAAATCTTCATTTTTTTTTTTGGCAATTTCAAGCATTGTATCGCCTTCATTCCTCAAAACAATGATTGACTGACGAGTTTCTAGAGAGAACTGTTTCTTTGACATTTTTGACCTAATATTGACCTGACATGCCAATCTATTGCATACTGTACAACTCAAAACACAAAGACAACGTTGAGCTTCATTTAATGAACCAAATATCTTTCAGCTGTGTTTGATTATAATGGCAAGTGATTTTCTAGCACCAAATGATCAATTTAGCATGATTACTCAAGGATGCTGCTGTCTAGATTTGATCAAAAATGACTTTTTTAAAATGTTTTTACATCCTGACTATACTTTGAGCAAAATCTGTATATTATTCCAAACTTTTGGCTGCCATTGTATGTCCAATAAGCAAAACCAATAGTGCGGGGGGGTGAGCTCTTTAGCACCACTGAAGAAGATGGGCATGTTCGGAGGGCTATGTAGCACATCCCTTTTGAGCTACCGTCACCAGGCTTTGTACACGCACAGATCTCATCAAGCCGGAAAACTTTCGCGCTGGCAGTCTTGAGCTCCGCCAACAGGGAGTTGTGTGCTCTGGAATTTGAAACGCTAATCCTAGGGATTTCATGTTACAGGTACCAAATGTGAGCGACATCATGCCAAGACATTGCTGATGCTATATTGCAAACAGATTTTTTTTTTAGATATATTGAATGTTGTTGCCATGGTGACTCGATAAATTAATGTCAAAAAATAGGAAAAGGAACGCGTCTCATATCTTCTGCATACAAGTGTGATTTACATAAAAATTGTGTTTGGCCTTTCCGTGGGCTGTGGGTTGCATTCAGATGTTGAATGGCTATTGTGAGTCACGTTTGTAGTGCCGCCAACTGGCGGAAGTGTTGTACGTTTAACCCTCTGGGGTCTGAGGTGTTTTTGGGGCCCTTGAGATGTTTTGACATGCCCTGACATTTGTGCTTATTTCAGCAACTTACAACATACCATTGGCCAACATGTAATTTTTGCTGTATTCAACACAAACTCTGCTACAATAATATGTAAGCAAAATAGATGTACATGTTTGCATTTTATAGAAAAAAAATATTATGCGTGGTTGGTAAGTTTGGGAAAAAAAATTGTCACCGCAATAAGGCCATATAACACATACTGAACAGTTGTCCACAAGACTTTTGAGTCACCATTCTTGTAGGCTAGAATTTTTACTACAAAATGATGTGAAAATCATTCTGACCACTCTTTCACAAACAACAATATAACAATTTAAAATTTGTAAGTCAGTTTTTGTGTCAGCACTGCTGTATGCGTGGGAGTGTCGATGGACATGAATATTAATGAGATTCACACCAGGGGAGACAAAGGACAATCCCCCAAAGGCTAATGCCCCATCAAGGTGCTGTGAGGCAGCCTGAACTGAGAATGACATGCAAAGGTTTTGTTTTTCAATCTGTTTTATTGTAATTCCTCTATGTGAAGGAACAATGTTGTGCCTCACAAGACCACAGTGCTACATATACAAGTCAACTGAGTTATACTTTACAAAAATACTTTGCATAAAACTTAAGACATATATACTTGAATTTACACAAGAAACAACATGTGGTGGAAAAGAAGCCTGTGTACATATGGACAGTCATACATCGTTATGCCACTCTTGAAAACATTTCCTATTCAACTGAAGACATAAGTGAACATTGCATGCCTGGCATTTCCATGGTGTCAATTGCCTTTTACCACGCACTGTTGTGCAATGCACACAATTGCGGCCACCAACTGTGGCAACATCCCTGCCTTCTGATGTCAGCTCAGCTCCTTGAACTGGTACATGGTCACTATTGGTCCATTTTGGTGCCGTTTTCTGTGACACACCACAGAGCTCTTGGATAAGTTGCTCCATAAACTCTTTGTGGGACAAGTTACCATGTAGCTCTTGGTGCACAATGAAAGAGTTGGTGGAAGCAATGTCCAAGAAGTGTAGAAAGATCTTTCTGTACCACTTCATTGTTTTGTGTTGTGCAGTGTAGTACTGTAACAGCTGATCAGACAGGTCAACGCCCCCCATGTGTTTGTTGTATTCAGTCACAGGTGCAGGACATGGAAATGTCTTTGTCCTCCATGGATAAAAAAAAAAGTTTTGTAATTTCACACAAGAATATGTACTTTTATATTATGACGATGTAAACACAATTAGGCTACATTTCATCTGTAAAATATTACATTTATGCACTTACTCAGTATGATTCTCGATCGCACTGAGAACTGAACGACACCTGCGTGCTCCTCTGCGAGGTGCTGGAGAAGGAGAGCGTGATGCAGACACGTTCCTAAAAAAAACGAAACAAAAAAAACGTGAGCATGCTGATAACACAATCAAAGAAACTGTATCATTATCATTATCAATCACTAATTGCCATGGATAAAAAAAAAATCTGTTGATGGCCATGGGACTGAGAAATATCTATTGATGGGCCGTAGACCGCGTCACCGCAAGTATCTCTTGACGGGCCATATAGACCGTGCGCATTTAGTGATACACGCAATGAACGGATCGTTTGCGAACAACACATCACTAGCCTACATTTCAAACAGTTACACATGTATTCACAAACATCTGTGCATAGGGCAGTAAGCATGATAAGTAGTGTCATAGGCTAACCAAAACTGAACATATAAAAATATATTGCATAGACAGTAACGTTAGGACTATCACATATTTTACCGGAAATATATTTGCACTAAATCATCGTGTTGCCCAAGCAGATATTCGCAAACAAGATTCATTACGCATAAGGCAGTATTTTAGCATGATAATCAGTGTCATAAGCTAATCACTGAGTGAAATATATTTAATATACAAATATGTTTAGAGTTGAAGCACGTTTGAAAAGTTTACACTTGAGCATACACGAATGTTAGGGATATTGTGGGGCAATCTTTCCTGTAAGATGTCAAAAGCTAGCCAAAACTAGGCAAAATATAGTCTGAAAATGCATATAAGTTCCATATGATCAGAAAATGAATTATATAACACTAAACAACTTACTCCGAACTTGTATCCTCGGCGGGATCAATTCGTTCTTCAAAGTGCAGCCGTTCGTTGTCTTCCTCTGAGGAAAAGGTGAATTCTTCCTCGCTGTCCAGAATCATCTGAAGGGCCTCTTCACCGGAGTAGTGGTGGGGGGCATGTGCGATGCATATCAACTATTTACATGTGAATAGCGCCCGGGGGCGTTGCGGTCTCAGCTCATTACAGATAATGAGGGGAGAACGAAAAAAACTGTACTCTCCTTGGTTTCAAACGGATTACATAAGCTGAAAATATTTGTTTTTTTAAATAAATTACTTAATGTAAAAGAAGAGAATGCAAGCTTCATAAAGACATATGTCTCGTGCCTGGGTCACAAGTATTTGCTGAGTTACAGTTAATTTACGGACGCGTTTCAGAATGGACTTCACTGACAGAGAGAACGCAGAACTCGCATCATGTTTGTTTTTCTTTATTTGGCCAAAAGCACAACACTTTGTTTTTATTGTATCCACAAAAAAATAGACACTTAACAGGATCTAATGATGTACAACACTTATATGCAAGATCAAAATCAACCGAGTATTTTGAGTCTCTTTTGCACTGATAAGAAAAAAAGCTAGACTATCGCCCCAGCGCGATTGCCGACCCCAGAGGGTTAACAGACTTTGAAATATCCTTATGTATACCTGAATTGCTTAATTTTTTTTAATAATGTCAAGACGGTGCAGATTTAAAATTCTAAAGGTATTTTTGATAGCTTAAATAGTGTTGCCATGGCAACACATTACATTTCATAATTCCTTTTTACGTATATTCACATGTTTTTGAGGTACTTGTTGTTGAATTTTCATGATATTTTGCACACGTCAGAGTTATCGGCCATTTAGGTCTGGGCAAAAGTTCATCACGTGAGCATTCTTGTGAGTGCCACCTTTTGACAAGTGGTATGGTCATCAAAAATTCTTCATGTATTCTCATCAAGCTGGACAACTTTCAAAATTACAGTCATTAACTAACAGGAAGTTAGCAATTTTGGATTGAATGTGCATGTTTTGAAATTGCAGGCCCTGAACTTTTGAATATTCCTGAGGCGATTCATGAGACTGTCACCACATTTAGTCAACATTATACCAAGACATCGAAGATACTACATTTTTAAATATTGAACTGTGTTGCCATGGCGATGCACTGAATTAATGGCAAAAATAGGGAAACAGGAAGTGTCATCGTGTGCGTGCATTGTTTGATTTCACACTTTTTTTCTTGGGGGCTAATCACATGGATGAGGGTATTGTGTAGCGCCACCAACTGGCAACAGGAAGCATGGCACTTACAACAGACTTTGAAATAGTCCTCTTACATTTACCCAAATCGCTTAAGTTATTTTGACACTGCTGATATAAACTTTTGAAGGGATGCTTGATAGCTTTAATTGCGGGGTTAAATGGCACTCTGTAGTGCCCCCTTTAAAATGGGCATGTTAGACGGCCTCTGTAGGACTCCCATTTTCACCTTGTCACCAAATTTGGCACATGTATTGTTCTCATCAATCCGAACAACTTTCATACATCATTAGCTTGCCCAACTGGAAGTCTGCCATTTTTGGGTTTTCTGAAAATCGCAAGCTCTGAACTTTTAAATACTCATCCTAGGTGATTCATGGGACTGTCACCACATTTAGACAACATTATGCCATTGAGACATTGAAGATGTTGAAATGCAAGCAGATTGTAATGTATCAAACGGTGTTGCCATGGTGAGGCATTAAATAATGGTGAAAAATGGGAAACAGGAAGTGTCACAATGCACGTTATTAGCAAAACTTACTCGGTCTCTATTAGATTCGCCTAAATACTGTGAACCACACTCCGAGCCCTGTAACGTACCATGTGTTAAAACACCCTTATAGACATCCATTAGCCTCTGCAAACAGAATATATAGTGTTTGAAGAACTTGCTGCATGTTTGTGTTGTTTGTGAATGTCTGTGCTTTTGAGAGAGTGTCCGGTGTCCTGTATGGTCATAATCGTTTCCCCTAGTGAGCCCTCTGTGAAAGGCCCTGCAGTTTTAACCTATGAACCTCAGCTAATGCTGGACACCCCCATCACAAAGACAAGATCTTTCCATTTTCCTGCTAATACGACCCACCAACTAACAAAAGCCAATTGTGAAAACGGATTGGACAATTCTGTCATAATTTCCTCATATTGCTTAAACCTGTACGACATTTAGTGGAACACACAAAAAAATGTTAGGCAGATCAGCCTCAGTCACCATTTTCTTTCATTGTATAAAAAAAAAAAGGTCCATGACAAAGTCAGTCATACAGGTTTTGATCAATATTAGGGTAAATAAATGATGACAGAATGGTAATTTTTAGGTGAACTATCTTTAAGATGTATACCTGTTCTCATCTAGCCCATTTGTCTTATTTTACTCCTTTCTAGGCCTCTAAATTAAATCTACACCATTGCCTAAATGGTCATGGATCCTTTCAATCAGTCATTTACAGCATAATGGTCAATTATTTTTGGTGGTTGGTGTCACAGAAGTAAAATAGTTTTGCTATATACTTTGTTTTTAGGCACTATGTAATTTGTATGAAATCTCACTATTTTAAGGGTCTTTCCCAGAGAGTGGCTTACTGTTATCCCACTGGTGTGACCCTATTGCATACCAGTTCTCCTTCTCCCCCTAGAGCGAGACTCTGAACTGCTCCGCGAGCGGGAGTCGGTCCTGAGGCTGCGCGAGAGGAGGTGGCTGGATGGAGCCTCCTTTGATGTGGAGCGTAGCTCCACCAGCCGCGAGGGAGAGCCCAACCTCGATAAGAAGAGCGTGCCTCTGCAGAGCCCAGTTACTCTGGGTGAAGAGCTGCAGTGGTGGCCTGATAAGGTGGGTCTTTATAATGCCTTTTTTTATTTATGCTACACATCCGAAACAGAACTGCACATCCAGAACTGTGTTTCTAAAATTATGTTTTAAACATCAGGAAATTTAAGAATAGTTGCATGTGTCGTCTTTAGACCTCTTAGAAGAATACAAAAACAAAGCTGCTGTTTAAATTTGGAATAAATTATGCACAGAAGTGAGCGGCAGACTTGTCTGTGATTGGACACAATTCTCAGCTGCTGCAAAATTTTACGTTCAATAGAATAAATGGAACATTTTTATCCTGTAAAGTCGAACATATGAAAGAATTGCCTGAAAAGTCACATTTTTTGACATTGTTTTCAGTACCTTTAGACTAGCTATAAAAAGAAATTCTAAAAAAAAATTTTTTTTTTAAAGATCATTATCGTCCTGAGGCCCAGCAATTCATTTTCATGTAGGATGTTTGTTATTGAAGTTTTTGTAAAGTGGTAAATCTTGAGGTATTATCAGAGGACTCTCTGGGCTTTTCAGAGATACCAAATATTTGACAACTTCCTCGTCTTGATCTATAAATATGGATTGAAATGTAGCACATCACTTTTCAATAATACATTTTTATCACATGTATTTTATGCACCAAACACTATTAACATTTAAAAAATGGAAATTGTAAAATTATTCGCTGGCTCTCAAGAGCTGATGGAAAGGTGACATCACAATGGCTTGTATGGTAAGATGACCTCACAATGGCTTGTATGGTAAGATGACATCACTATGGTAAGATGACATCACAATGGCTTGTATGGTAAGATGACATCACAATGGCTTGTGTGGTAAGATAATGAGATCTTTATAATGACAGAACAGGCTGCATAAATGAAAATACACAGAAATATTTGTTCACACTTTAAATACATCTTATAAAATGTAAATTTCAGAATTGTCAAAGCTCTGTGATGTTTTTTGTGGTGTGCATGAATGTAATGATGATTGAGAGATATTCCTCAAATCTGTATCATATTTAATACAAATAATATACAAAATTTTAATCAAGCACAAGTTGCTTATATTCAGCAAATTCTCATTTTAAAATATCAGTAAATATAATCATTACTGTCACTTTTACTTGATTAAAATAATCTGTCATTTGTCTCAACATAAGTCACTTTTCACGCAAGTCTGCCGCCATTTAAAATAGATCGATATAAACATTGAAACCACTTTCCACAAATAACCACTAGATGGTGCCATAAACATGTGAAAATTACATACTATAGGTTGTTTGACTCATCGGCTTGAACAGAGAGTGAAACAGGAGCCGTCACACATTGTGTATCTTATTTAATCGTGGAAAAAGCTTTTAAATAGCCAAATAAATAAATTGAAGTATCATTCTAGAGCCCAACCTTTAACAAAAAATGAAATGGCTTGACTCATAAAAATACAGTATTTGAAATTGTCAATTGCTAGGAAAAATCCCCTTCGTTTTGTGCACATCTATGAGATCTAAAGTTATTTATGCACTTATTTTTAATACAAGCATTAGTGCCGAACAAGTGTGTGAACGCTAAATAAAATTATTAATTTAAAAATAATGTTTGTCCCTTGATTTCATGGCATTGGTGTTATCAATGATAAAACCTCTATTTTTATGTTTAAATTTTTTTTTTTTTAAATACAAAAGTTGTGGAAAATAATTTGAGGTCAAAGTTCAGAGGCTGCTTAAATATGCATATAGTGATTTTTCCCAGCATGTTAAAGTTATTCACTTTTTTTTTTTTTTTTTTTTTTTTAGTTATTCATATTTTTCACACACAGATTTGGTGTTGTAGCCCATTTAACCCTCAATGTTAACTTTACGAATGAAGCGAACAACAGACAAGTTGTCCTTTATGAATACGAATTATTACAAGTTGCAAAATGTTTAACCTCCGCATATATGGGCAAAAACTGAACAAAAAATGTAAATATTTTGTAAGTTGGAAAGTCACATTTTTTTGAGTGACTCATTTGCAGACCCATAAATCTGTTGTGTGACTTTAGAAAACGTGCAACGTATAGTGTTGTGAAAGTATTTGCCCCCATCCTGATTTCTTCAGTTTTTGTCTAAATCATAATAAATGGTTTGAAAAATCCAAACGAAATAAAAAAACAAAAGCAATCTGAGTACACACAAAATACAGTTTTTAAATGATAATTTTATTAATTGAAGCTAAAAAGTTATCCAATACCAAATGGGCATGTGTGGAAAAACTATTTGTCCCCTTAGTTACTAAATCCCTGAATCTTTGAAACTGCATTTATAATGAGGTTCAGCTGGACTAGAGACACCCAGACCTGATTACTGCCAGCCCTGTTCAATCACATCAACACCTGAATACATCTTCAGCTGCATGAAGTTGGCTAAAGGTCTCACCCAGTAGGCACACTATGCCATGGTCGACAGAAATTCCAGAAGTGTTGAGGAAAAGGTGATTGAAACGCATCAGTCTGGGAAGGGTCACAACGCTATTTCAAAGGCTCTGGGACCCCAAAGAACCCCAGTGAGAGTCATTATCTCCAAATGGAGAACACTTGACACAGTAGTGAACCTTCCTAGAAGTGGCCGTCCTGCCAAAATTCCCCCAAGAGCACAGTGACGACTCATCCAGGAAGTCACACAAAAGCCAAGGGCAACATCCAAGAGCTGCAGGTGCCTCTCGCATCACTAAAGGTCACCGTTCATGACCCCACTATCAGATACCCACGGGGCAAAGATGCCATCCATGGAAGAGTGGCGAGGAGAAACCACTGCTAACCCAGAAGAACATTAAGGCTTGTCTGAATCTTCCCAAAACACACCTTGATGATCCTCAAAGCTTTTGGGAGAATGTTCTGTGGACTGATGAGTTGAAAGTGGAGCTGTGTGGAAGACCGGGGTCCCGTTACATCTGCTGTCAATCAAACACAATCATACCTATGGTCAAGCATGGTGATGGTCGTGGGATGGTGTTGGGATGCTTTGCTGCTTCAGGGTGACTTGCAATAATTGAGGGAATCATGAATTCTGCTCTCTACCTGAAAATCCTAAAGGAGAACGTCCCGTCATCAGTCCGTGAGTTGAAGCTCAAGCGCCGCTGGAATATGCAGCATGATAATGATCCGAAGAATAGGAGTAAGTCCACCTCTGAATGACTCAAACGGAGCTAAATTAAAGTTCTGGAGTGACCTAGTCAAAGTCCTGACTTGAACCTGATTGAGATGCTGTGGCAGGACCTTAAACGGGCCGTTCATGCTCAAACCCTCCAATGTGTCTGGACTAAAGCAGTTCTGCAAAGAAGAGCGGGACAGAATTCCCCACAGCGTTGTGATGGACTGATCTCCAGTTATCAGAAGCGTTCGGTTGCTGCTGTTGCTGCTAAAGGTGGCACAACCAGCTGTTAAGTTTAAGGGGGCATTTAGTTTTTCACACGGGTGATATAAGTGTTGGATTGTGTGTTTTAAGGGAGCACACAACAATTGAACATCAGTTTAGTCATGAATTAACCAAGATCTGTTACTGTGTGAATGTGTAATGTGTTAAATGAACAACTTTAGATGTGATAAAATATCTATTTTTGGTCATTTGGGATATCCTTATTTGTTGTTGACTTTTTGAGTGGTTTATTCCATGTTCTTGGATTCTTTTAGGACTACGTAACTAAGTTTGTGAGTATTGGGGCTTTATACTCGGAGCTGATTGCCGTCAGCACTAAAGGAGAGCTCTACCAGTGGAAGTGGAGCGAGCCTGAACCTTACAGAAACGCACAAGTAAGATTCTCAATATGTAGCGGACAGAAATGACTGAATTCTTGAAACCGTTGCATTTGATGGTCTTAAATCTATTCCTGTGTCATAGAATCCTTCTATACATCACCCTCGTGTCCCTTTCCTGGGTTTGACCAATGAGAAGATCACTCACCTGTCTGCCAACAGTATCAGAGCCACAGTGGCCACCGAGAGTAACAAGGTGAGATAATTGCATGGTGAAGTAGAAGTCTGCATTCCCGTGGGACACTGTTATAATTGTGTTGTGTTGGAGGGTCGCGGTTTAAGTTTAATGCCGCCTTTTAAAAGAAAAAGCTAGAAATGGCACAATGATTGGAACTAAGTGCAGGTGTCTCGACATGTTTTTAAAGGGATAGTAAATGGTGACCAAATCTTTGAAGCTCCAAAAAGCTCATAAAGGCAGCATAAAAGTAATCCATAAGACTCCAGTGGTTTAATCAATGTCTTCTGAAGCGATCCAATCGGTTTTGGGTGAGAACCGTCCAAAATGCAGCTCTGTTTTCACAATAAATCATGACATCAGCTGTCTCCTTGGCGATCATGATTTCAAGCTCAATGACACTTTCTAGCACTCTGCGCATGCGTCAGGCTCTAGGAAGTGAAATCGAGTTTGAAAACATGCAAGTGCCTAGTACAGGGGTGTCAAACTCGGTTCCTGGAGGGCCACCGTCCAGCAGAGTTTAGCTCCAACCCTAATTAAACACACCTGAAGTAGCTAATCGAGGTCTTCGGGAGTGCTTGAAGATTACAACTAAACTAAACTCTGCATGGCTGTGGCCCTCCAGGAACTGAGTTTGACACCCCTGCTCTAGCGGCTCCAATGAGTTTTTATTATGGTCTGTTCTCACCCAAAACCACTTTAGAAAACGTGGATTAAACCACTGGAGTCCTGTGGATTACTTTTGTGCTGCATTTATGTGCTTTTTGGAGCTTCAAAGTTCTGGTTACCATTCACTTGCATTGTATTTTTTTCTACAAAAGCAAGACGTGAACATCACAGTGTGAACAGCCCCTTTATAGTAGCCTAATGAATAAATTGAGTTTGAAAAATGCTTCTCACCCATTACGCTATCGCTAAGTGACCTCAAATGTCCATTAGCCAATCGGTATGTTTGTGTGTTTAGGTGGCAACGTGGGTGGATGAAACTCTGAGCACTGTGGCTGCTAAACTCGAACACGGAGCACAAACGTTCCCAGAGCTTCAGGGCGAGCGCATCGTCTCTCTGCACTGCTGTGCTCTGTATTCCTGTGTTCAGCTGGAGAGCAGCCTTTACTGGTGGTGAGCCTGCAGAACTGCGTCTGCTTATGTCATAGTTTGTCCTGCTACGCTTGTGTGACTTCTGAGTTTCTGTTTTTCCAGGGGTGTTGTGCCTTTTAGTCAGCGGAAAAAGATGCTCGAAAAGGCAAGAGCCAAGAACAAAAAGCCAAAGTCAAGTGCGGGCATCTCCTCTATACCCAACATCACAGTAGGAACTCAGGTGAGGTGCATGCTAGTGTGCACGACGGCTTTTTACTCTCTCATTGAGCTCTCTGTTTAGCTGAGAAACAGCCTTGTGCACCATCACCATGGATAACAATCAGCCTTTGAGGTATTTGCTGGGGAAAAGGTTTCCGATCAGATCTAAGCAGAACAGTGTCTTATCACTGTTTCAGTGGGAGAAGCTGCTTATTGGTCCCTGCCAATGTCATGACAGTGAAAACATCAAACATGGTGGTGGTTTTGCCGTAAGGGGTTACAGTGGTTTTGTCTCCGCCTTCAGGTGTGCCTGAGGAATAACCCTCTATATCACGCTGGTGCCGTGGCCTTCTCTGTCAACGCTGGGATCCCTAAAGTCGGCGTTCTGCTCGAGTCCGTGTGGAACATGAACGACAGCTGCCGGTTCCAGCTCCGCTCACCAGAGAGCCTCAAGAACATGGAGAAGAGCACAAAGACGCAGGAGATCAAGCAAGTCCTCTAGTGTACTGTAGTTAAACCTGTGTGTAGAGGTCATTCAGTATTGTACTGATGGATGATGTTGTTCTTGTTGTTGTTTTTAGGACTGAAAGTAAGCCGGAGCTGGTGAAGACCGAAATGGGCCCTCCGCCCTCACCAGCGTCCACGTGCAGTGACACGTCATCAATCGCCAGCAGTGCTTCTCTGCCTTATAGTACGTATGCTTGACTACTGTCCCCAGCTGTTCTGCTCTTCTACAGACTGGATACTGGTCTAAAAACTTCCCTATTTTAAATTGTAATTTCTCACATTATAAGTATCCTACGTTTTAGTTAAGACGACTTCAGTTTGTTTGTGAAAGAAATCAGGGCTCAGGAACATCCACAATCATTTTTAATTAAGCCTGGCCTCAGTGTTTTCATGCACAAACAAACACGCTGGCTTAAAATAGTTCCAGGATTCCCGCGGTCACGGAAAACGTGGAAATATTTAATAGAATCGTAAAGTTGGTCCGTTTCGATAATGAAGATCCAATTTTTCAGTTGCGTCTGGCTTGAAACAATTCCAGTGCAAGCTTTATATCATGATTTAACCCTTTAAGCTCCGAGGGTCTTTTTAAAGATTTCCTTTTTCAGTGGCATACCCAAAATTGAAGTCTTATAACTCGATCCATAAAAAAGAAAGTGGGTCAAGTGTGTGTAGTGTCATTGTAAAGAAAACATTTTAATGATATAGATATGAGACTCTCAGCCTAAGAAACTGCTGAAAAATCACAAAAAATCTTGAGCCAAAGACGTTTTTCCCATATTTCTTTTATTTGACATTTATAAATCTGTGTAAATAAGGTGGCACAGAATTTAAGATTTTTTTGCTCCCCATGTCAATTGTAACGGAGTATTTATCTATTTATTTTTGACAAAAGATATAGCATTACAAATAAATTTTATGATAGTGTCCAAAAAATGTCTCCAAACAAATAAAACATCATAATTGTACATTAGAACTAATTACACAAACGCAACAATGACTAAAGGTTTGCTTAATGAGTTTCATTCTGTGTCATTTGAGTCATCATTGAGTCTGCGTTATGAACGAAACCTATTGTGTGTTGGTCAAGACTAGTTATTAACATTTTGATATTTTTTGTTTTTTGCGGGCCCGGAGCCAATCCGAGCTTAACCCTTTTTTTCGGGTAAATTCAAAATATCATAAACTACAATCGTAACCAACACAAAATGGGTATCATGCTAAAGCTTAGAAGCGCTAGTTTCCAATGCATGCAGGCTATTTGACCGAAACTGAACAACTGCTTTGAAATGTGCAGACAAATCAGAAGTGCTCAATTTTTCTACGTTTTTATTTTGCACTGTACGTATTATTGTAATTGGGGAAAAACTTCAAACTCATCAAGTAGTCATTTGTCATGTTGTTGGAAAGCTCTCACAGCATCCCTGTTTGTTTTACTCATATATGGGAGTGTAATGGTGCCAATACCACCGTTTTAAAAAGAGACTATCAAACTTATGCTTATAATTCACGGTATTGCACGGTATCGGTTACATTTACACAGCATCACATAAACTTGATGAAATGTATCTATCTCGGCTGGGACGATTCATCAACGTCATCGCTTACAGAAATGCGTCGGTGCATCGCAATTTAAGCTGCGGCTAAAGAAAAAATCGCCCACTGTCATCTAAAGCGTGGGAGTATTTTAGCCAGAGATCCAACAATGTGGTGCTGTGTACGTTATGCGAATTGCAAATGGCTCATCACAGCCGTACAACCGGCATGAACGAACACCTTGAAGCGGAAGCATCCCGGAGCGCTCGTCAAGACAGCATCAGCGTAAGTCTCGTTACTTTTTGTCCACACCCACACAAACATGATCTATTAGTTTTACAAAATGTGTTTCTGTCAGTAGTCGTCACTTAAAATAGATTTTCTAATTGTTTTCTCATCGCCCCCATGTTAAATGTAATTTCTGCTCCGCTGCTAACGTAACTTTACACCATGCGTCATCTGATTTTGTTATTTGGCCGTTTTATATTTTCTGTGTATTTTAACGTGAGAAAATGGTGTGAACGGTGTGACTGTTACAGTTGTAAATTGTTTCAATTATATTCCTTGCCACACTGAGATTTAACGCAGATTGCAATAGTTTGTTGTTCCTGTCGAATTGCACTAATTTAACTGTAAAATGATTTTATGTTGGATTGCTAAACTCAACGTTTCACAATGTTTTGATATTCCTCCTGAAAATGACTTGCATTTTACATTTTGTTTCATTTATTTTTGTTGTTTTGCATAATGTAGATCACTTTATTTTTATTTTGGAGTGATTTTATGTAAGAACTTGTTCAATAAAAGGAAAGTGCAATCTACATTTAGCAATCCAACAGCTAAAGAAATGAAACAAATGTAAAATCCAAGTCACTTTCAGGAGGAGCATCAAAACATGGTGCAGCCTCGAGTTTAGCAGTCCAACATATAATCTCTCAAGTAAAATTAATGTTGGACTGTAAAATGGAGATTACCAGTTAAAACGGGGCTATTTTTGTTGTGGAATAATGCCCAGCCGTGCACATGGCAGTGCGGCTGCCCCCTGTCCTAGTACCTGCCCAAAACAATCCCTATCAGTGCGACTACAGTGACTAATCTTTTTGTTTTTCTCTGAGCAACACGATTTTGACAAGGTGCGACTTCTATTCAGGCGTGTTTATTTCCGGAAAATACGGTACCTCGTAAATGAATATCAAACCGCTAATATTTTTAGCAAGTCACCTTAATACTGTGATGCCGTAATACCACCGTTGTTTGTGAAGGTTATCGTACCGTGGACAGTCCATACTATTACACTCCTACATACAGACAAATATATAACGAGTAATAGCCAAGTATATGCCTTTGAACATACATATGCTGCGTTTTCATTTATAACTCAATAAATAAACATAACATAGAATAATCACATACGTTCCTGTATCAGATGACATCATCAAAAAATGCTGCAGCATCAGATTGCTCCAACCAGTGGTGATATTTGGGCAGAGAGTCATGTGATCAGTCACTCTAACATATGGCCACCAGGAGATGGCGCCAAATACATGACACAGACTCAATGATGACTCAAATGGCACAGAATGAAACTCAATAAGATGATTATCTTTCAAACAAGTCCACACACAAGATAATCAGATGTATAGATCATTAGATAATCCACATGAAGCACAGTGTTACATATGACCACCAGGAGATGGCACCAAATACACGACACAGACTCAATGATGACTCAAATGGCACAGAATGAAACTGAATGAGATGATTATCTTTCAAACGAGTCCACACACAAGATAATCAGATGTATAGATCATTAGATAATCCACATGAAGCACAATGTTACATATGACCACCAGGAGATGGTGCCAAATACATGACACAGACTCAATGATGACTCAAATGGCACAGAATGAAACTGAATGAGATGATTATCTTTCAAACGAGTCCACACACAAGATAATCAGATGTATAGATCATTAGATAATCCACATGAAGCACAATGTTACATATGGTCACCAGGAGATGGCGCCAAATACATGACACAGACTCAATGATGACTCAAATGGCACAGAATGAAACTCATTCTGTGAAATCTCATGACTAAAATCATGTCTGCATGCTATGCAAACCTTTAGTCATTGTTGTGTTTGCATGTGTAATTAGTTCTTATGTACAATTATTATCTTTTATTTGTTTGGAGAGGCTTTTGGACACTGGGATAAATTACTTTTGTACTGCTATAAATAAGCCTTTAATTTTGGGTATGCCACTGAAACAGGACATCTTTATAAACTCATTCAGAGCTAAAGGGTTGAAACGAGCAGTAATGTGAATTACTGGAAAAGTCATGGAAATTAATTTGTCTCTCTGACCTGCTGTGCCACAGAGAGAAGACGCTCAACACCTGCGCCGAAGGAAGAGGAGAAAGTAAACGAGGAGCAGTGGCCTCTGAGAGAGGTCGTCTTCGTCGAGGACGTTAAAAACGTCCCTGTTGGGAAGGTGGGTGCAGGTGCAAACTCAGTATTTCAAAAAAATCAGTATTTCTTTACACACGTTTGTGTTTGTATCCTCATAAGTGACGATTTGAAATGCAACACTGACTTAAATTGCTGCCTATGTGTCCAGCTCACTCTGGTTTGAATGGTTGAGTTTAGTTTAACGTTATATAAGCTTTAATGATTTGACACCTCATTTGTTGCAACAGTTCTCTCTTTTGAACTCAAGGTGCTAAAAGTGGATGGCGCATATGTTGCGGTGAAGTTTCCAGGGACGTCTAGCAGCGTGAACAGCCAAAGCGCTGCTCCCTCGGACTCTGACCCCTCTTCACTGCTGCAGGACTGTCGACTCCTCCGAATAGATGAGCTACAGGTACATGCGCACACTCTTCTATGCTTTAAGAGTATAAACTATCGTTTTACAACCCACGCAGATGGTGATTCGTAGCGTAACCTCTGCTCATGGGTCAACTATGTTGTAATGCAAACTTGTCGGCTGAGAGACATTTCTCTTTTCTTTTGATCAGGTTGTTAAAACTGGTGGAACGCCAAAAGTTCCGGACTGTTTTCAGCGCACACCTAAAAAACTTTGTATCCCAGAGAAAGCTGAAATTTTAGCTGTGAATGTTGACTCCAAAGGTGACTGTGTTTTGAATGTAAATAAGACTTGGTGAATTCGCCCTGTGCACCTGCCTGAGTCTTTTGATGTTTTTCGTACCGCAGGAGTTCATGCCGTTTTGAAAACGGGAAGCTGGGTACGGTACTGCGTCTTTGACTTGGCCACTGGCAAAGCCGAGCAGGAGAATAATTTCCCCACCAGTAATCTGGCCTTTCTTGGTCAGAGTGAAAGTAATGTGGCCATTTTCACTGCTGGCCAGGTGAGACCATCATAAAACCCGATACTATGTACGTGCAATACAATAAGTAACAAAAACTTTCCTCTGAAGTCTGTGTGTGTGTGTGTGTGTGTGTGTGTGTGTGTGTGTGTGTGTGTGTGTTCCTTAGGAGAGTCCCATCATTTTGAGGGACGGTAATGGCACCATTTATCCCATGGCTAAAGACTGTATGGGTGGAATACGTGACCCTGATTGGCTAGACCTGCCGCCCATCGCTAGTCTGGGAATGGGAGTTCACTCTCTCGTCAACCTCCCCAGTAACTCCACAATCAAAAAGAAGGCCGCTGTTATCATCATGGCTGTAGAGGTATGCAGCAGCTGCTTTGCCAAATGTGGTGTTTCAGTATATGTGACTGTCTGACTGATGTGCACCCCATCTGCAATGGTTCATGCCAAACTCCCGCAAAAACTTAAGTGATGAATTTGCAAGTGAACGCAACGTGCTCCGGTTTAATATAATATATTATTCAGGTTGGCCGGGTTCCGATCACAAGTAAAGCCAATCTTACACTCCACGACTTTCAGTTCTTCGTCATGCTGGTGCGAACGCTACAGCAGTGGTTCTCAAACAGGGGGCCGGCGACCTACATGGGCCTACGAGTTAATTTTGTCAGCATTTTTAAAATGTAGTCTTAGTCCTGTCAAATGTCCTTGTTAGTTTTTATCATACCTAGTCAAGCTTATCCTGTGTGTTTTTTTTTTTGGTCTAGATTTAATGACATCTGTTGACATTTCAGTAATATTTTTGTCACGTTTAGACGTGAGGTGAAACTTCTAAGAAATCCAAGTGCTGCTCTAAGTAAATCATTGCAATGATTTTAACTTGACACAAACCCCGAGTATCCAGAAAAATAAATCTCGACACAATCAAAACTAGGTGGTACTTTATGCAGGTTATGCATATTACTGCGGACACCTTTTTGAGGTGTGTTTTTGTAGGCAATTGTTTTATATCTTATTCAAATTAATTTTGATGGTAATGTGAAGGACAAATAAACACAGCATTGTTACAGTGCCAAATACATGAGTCATTGGTCTATACTCAATCTTGCGTTAACTTTGCCGCTCTTTTTTTCAGCTACTTCACAACAATTTGCTAGCCTATTAGATTAATGAGTTCAGTTTAGCTGTAAAACACAGCCTACATAATTTAATGCCACCACCTTGTCTTAATATAGCGTATTACGTTGTCTAATATAGTTGTCACTAGTTGTCTTAATATAATTTTAAAAAAATATATATTTTTTTTTACCTCAGACGTTAACCTACCTCAATTTCTTTGTGGTTAGCATTCATATCGTCATCTCTTTCTCCCAAGTTCAATTTTTGCTGTTATTATCGCGGTGCCGTTTTGTGGTCAGTTCTGCATAACGTGGCAGCTCATTTTTGCTTATCACGGCCCATTCAGCACGTTTCGCAGCTCTGTTCTCTAGATGGCCAGTCCCCCCCTGATCGGCCCCAAAGGGCATCGGCCCACCGGGAAAACGCCCGGTACGACAGATTACCAGTTCAACCGTGCTTGATGGTACTCCTTAGTGTGCTTGCTTAATCCTGATATGCCTCGCACACCACAGGAAACTGCTGCTCATGCCATCCAATGAACAGGATATTTGGATTGGAATTCAGAAAAAACGGACTATAATATTGTCTTTTATTCCCCATCTTAGTCTCATTTTAGTCATAGAAATAAGCTCGTTGATGTACATTTTTCGTCATAGTTTTCGTTAACGAAAATAACACAAGCACACTTCCAAAGGAGCCTCAAGTTGACTTAAAATCATTTTAAGATATTAAAACAAAATATAAACCGACTCTTTCTGAAACTTCTAGAATCAAAAATGACCCATGAGTAATTATTATAATCGGACACGTCTAGTTTCGGGCGAGGGGCCCTTGTTGTTTTGGACAGTGGGGGGGGTCTTGGAGTCAAAAAGGTTGAGGATCACTGCCCTACAGGACTGTAGTGTATCAACTACACACGACCATTTGTCCTCGACTTGGGTCATGTGTGCGCTGGTATTAAAAGACGAGTATTGGGTGATTCACAAATGTACAAGTGAGACACAGTTACACCTGGTTGTCTCTTGACCATTTGTGTTCGGATTTCGAGATGAGTCTCTTGATTTCATGTGGATATACATCAATCATTGCATCTGTGTAGTACTGCATGATAATAAAGTGCAAAAAAGTGAAAGACAAGTGCAAAAAATCATCTTTTCTAATCATTTTGATTAGCATTTTGGTCAATCTAGGCTAACCAAAAGAGATTTATCATTTTAGTCTATTTCACTTATTTCACATATAGATCAAATGTTACCATGACCTGGATATACACGTGTTGAAAGATCAAGAATGCAAACTTTGCTAAAAGTGTCTGGTCTAATATTAGCAGCATTGCATGCATAGCCTAAATGCTAGGCAATCTATCGTCAGTTCAATCCTACATTCGTTCGCTATAAAGCACAGCCTGCACAATGTAGGCTTAACACCACAGCTAACTGGTTGGCTAATATGCTACAGACTTGAAAATGTCATCTTCGTTGTCATATTTATTGCAAAAATCGAGACGTTAACTTACCTCAGTTCCCCGGTGGTCAACAGCGGAATAGTCTGTTAAGAGCTCATGATTAATCTTTGAAATAATCACAGAATAGTCGAATAATCCTAATAATCGTTAGATTAGTCGATTATGAATATAATCGTTAGTTGTAGCCCTACCTGTAATTGAGTATCTAGTGTGCGTGCAGCTCATATCTGTGTCGCTATTGTATATGTTCATGCTTTTGCTTTAAATTTCAGGCGTATGTATATGTTACAGCTGCATTTAGCATCATCCCATTTCAAACAACTTGTCCAAAATGCATCTTAAAATTAAGATAACGATATTCATTCACAAACGCAGTTTATTCTTAACATGTCAGCAAACATGAAAGAACGGCTTTTGCCTGATTGCTCTTATTGGCATAATTTCAAAGGAAAAAAATAATAAAAACCGCTGATGATAATAACATTGATTAGGGACATGTGGGTGAGTTATTTTATTATTTTTGTCTCCTGCTACGCAATACCTTGCTCTCCTCTTTTTACAAACTTGAAAGAACGGCTCGTGCCCGTTTTTAGGTGTATTTGCCCTAATTTGCAAAGAAAAAAATATAATAATGTCTGAAATTATAAAGACAACGGTTAGGGAGAAGTGGATGAATTTTCATTTTATATTCTAATTATTTATTGTCTTCTGCTTCGTAGTACCTCGCTCTCCTCTTGCACTCCATTTCATTGGTTCATTGTCGATCTTTTGCTCGTCCGGACTGTGTGCACACCTGTTGACAACACATCTAGATATCAAGCTGTTTTGAAAACCGTCATAGCGCCTGGGACTTGTCTCGGCCTGTCGCATACAACGAGACCATTTGACGTGAGATCCGAGACTTCTCGTTGCTGACCAGTCGCCAACTTAAAACATCAAAGGAGATGAGCTTGAGTCATGTAGTATACACTAGGCTTAACAGACTTATCTCAAGTATTTGGAAATATTAAGAATGGTATATAATTTGTTTTATGCCATTTCTACCTCTGTGCAAGTTTTTAAATCCTTATATACATTTTTTTTTTTATATGATTCCAAGTTAAATAAGCATAAATGACTACTTAAGGTGTATGTGTATTAAGCATGCATAAACCTTTAGTATGACAATTCAACATCAGCCAAAATTCATAATGTTTGACTCCCTTAGCTAAGCAAATGCTTGGAACACCCTAGCAAGATCGTCGTTTCGCTAGAGTGGTAGGCGGCTGTTGATATGTAGTTTGATTTGTAATCTAAAAGAATGAATGGTTGATGGATTGTGTTTGGTGTTGTTTCAGAAGCAGACGCTGATGCAGCATGTTCTGCGCTGTGATTACGAGGCATGCAGGCAGTATCTGATGAGTCTGGAGCAGGCCATGCTTCTGGAGCAGAACCCTCACGCGCTGGACGCCCTGCTGGGACACCGCTGTGACGGCAACCGTAACATCCTCCATGCATGCGTCTCTGTCTGCTTCCCCGTCAGCAACAAGGAAACCAAGGAAGAAGAAGGTGAACATGCACTGTTTATTTTGTAGATATGAGCAGTCACTGTTGCTTGGAGCTCCTTCTGTCAATGGCTCTGTTGATGTAGACCACATACAGCTCAATGTGATATGACTTCAATCAGATGATGTGTTTCAGAAGCAGAGCGGTCTGAAAGGAACACATTTGCTGAACGGTTGTCTGCAGTGGAGGCCATTGCTAATGCAATTTCAGTGGTATCCAGCAACAGCTCCGGCAACCGCACCGGATCGTCCAGCAGCCGTGGGTTAGTATTAAAAAGCTGGAAGTTGGCTCACTTTGGGGATTATATCTAAATCGGTTTTACCGAAAAATCTGTGGCGATTGGAACTATTGGTTAGCGGCAATTATCGGCATTGATTTTTGCCGATAACTAAAACTCAGCAACGTCTATATATCATATTTGTATGAACATAAAAAGATTCAACAACTACGACATAAACTGAACAAGTTTCACAGACATGTGAGTAACAGTCGGTCTCTGGTGTGGCCACCTGCTGCATTAAGTACTGCAGTGCATCTCCTCCTCATGGACTGCACCAGATTTGCCAGTTCTTGCTGTGAGATGTTACCCCACTCTTCCATCAAGGCACATGCATGTTCCTGGACATTTCTAGGGAGAATAGCCCAAGCCCTCTCCCTCCAATCCAACAGGTCCCAGATCTGCTCAATGGGATTGAGATCCGGGCTCTTCGCTATCCATGGCAGAACACTGACATTCCTGTCTTGCAGGAAATCACACACAGAACGAGCAGTATGACTGGTGGCACTGTCATGCTGGAGGGTCATGTCAGGATGAGTCTGCAGGAAGGGTACCACATGAGGGAGGAGGATGTCTTCCCTGTAATGCACAGCATTGCCTGCATGACAACAAGCTCAATCCGATGATGCTGTGACACACCGCCCTAGACAATGACAGACCATCCACCTACAAATCGAGAGGACAGGCCTCGGTGTAACGCTCAGTCCTTTGACGATAAACGCAAGTCCGACCATCACCCCTTGTCA
Organism: Moxostoma hubbsi; assembly: GCA_032164185.1. Lineage (NCBI taxonomy): Eukaryota > Metazoa > Chordata > Actinopteri > Cypriniformes > Catostomidae > Moxostoma > Moxostoma hubbsi. The sequence continues at coordinate 2,496,171 of JAVLUX010000014.1, forward strand.
GACAAAACCACCACTTGTCAGTGAAGAGCACTTTTTGCCGGTCCTGTCTGGTCTGGCGAAGGTGGGTTTGTGCCCATAGGCGATGTTGTTGCTGGTGATATCTGGTAAGGACCTGCCCTACAACAGGCCTACAAGCCCTCAGTTCAGCCTCACAAGACAGTCTGTGCACTTATGGAGGGATTGTGCATTCCTGGTGTAACTCGGGCAGTTTTTGCCATCCTGTACCTGTCCCATAAGTGTGATATTCGGATGCACCGATCCTATGCAGGTGGTGTTACATGTGGTCTGCCACTGTGAGGACGATCAGCTGTCCTTCCTGTCTCCCTGTAGCATTGTCTTAAGCGTCTCTCAGTACAGACATTACAATTTCATGCCCTGGCAACATCTGCAGTCCTCATGCCTCCATGCAGCATGCCTAATGCATGTTCACGCAGATGAGCAGGGACCCTGAGTCAGCAGAAAGGTCTCTTTAGTGTCCTTAGTTTTTATAACCGTGACTTTAATTGCCTCCAGTCTCTAAGCTGTTAGTGTCTTAACGACCCTTCCACAGGTGCATGTTCATTAATGGTTTATGGTTCATTGAACAAGCATGGAAATTTGCAATAAAGATCTATAAAGTTTGGATTTATACAGCATCCTGGAAAAAAAAATAAATTCTTTTTTTGCTGAGTTTAGTTCCAAAAAGCAACTATCGGCACCTGTTTATTGGTAAAATCATGGACAATAATGATCCATGTTTTTAACCTGACTTCAATTAATATTTGTTATTTTTATTAGGTAATCAGGTGTTCTGGCATATGTGTGTGTATGTGTGTCTGTGTATATATATGTATGTATGTATATATATGTATATGTGTGTGTGTGTAATATTCACATGCAACCTTTAATCTGGTGAGTGTGTGTTTGTGCGTGTGCTATAAAAAGCCTAATTTAGTGAATAGTCTACTTGAATAGATACCACTGTAATGGTGCTCCATTATTTCAAAATAAGAGTCCCTGGTGTGTTTTGACCTTGTTTATAGTTTAAAGTCCACGTTATGCACCAATCGTATTTTTTGTTTTTTTAATTCTGGTTATTATTGGAATTTTGGTTGAACAATAAACTGCATCTCATCTTGTGACTCAGGAGTTTGAACATGTTGATGGTTTTTATCATGTCTCCAATTTAAAATTCAGTAGTGATTGATTCATTTCCATGAATCAGTTCAAACTTTCCTTTTCAATTAACTGATTCAAAATGCAGTTATTCATCTCTGATGATTAATTGAATTCCCCTTATGGCATGTTTTATTTGTATGTTCTTAATCTCTTTTCTGCAGCTTGCGCTTGAGAGAGATGATGAGGCGTTCGCTCCGTGCTGCAGGTTTGGGGCGCCACGAATCTGGCCCTTCGTCCAGCGATCACCAAGACCCTGTTTCACCCCCTATTGCGCCTCCCAGCTGGGTACCAGACCCTCCACCAATGGATCCTGGTAAGGTCAACAGCTCTTGGATCGAAGCCAGTAGAATACTGAATAGATGTGTGGAATGCATGCCATTGCTGGATGTCTTACTCAACCATCTTCTCTGCTAGATGGTGACATTGATTTCATCTTGGCCCCTGCAGTGGGCTCCCTCACCACTGCTTCCACAGGCACCAGCCAGGGACCCAGTACTTCTACCATACCGGGTACGTGAACTGGCCACCCAAAGGATTCACTTCGTCAAACCGGATTTGCTTCATCACCCAGATTTTACTGTGGACATTTTCTAATTGTCTGTTGTTTCTTCTAAAGGACCTTCGTCTGAACAGTCAGTGGTGGAATCTAAAGATCGGAAGGCCAACGCGCACCTCATACTGAAGCTCATGTGTGACAGTGTTGTTCTGCGACCTCATTTAAGAGAGCTGCTCTCTGCCAAGTATGTGTTACTTGCACGGTGGCATTGACAGCTGACCATCTTTTAGAAATGTGCTGCTCTTTTCCGGTTTTGTTTGAGTGTTTATTTTCCTGTTGTGTGAAAGGGATGCTCGTGGAATGACTTCATTCATGTTGGCAGTGAGTGGGAGAGCGTACCCAGCAGCCATTACTGTTCTAGAAGCAGCCCAAAAAATAGCCAAAGGTAAGCACATAGATACAGTCAGGGAGGGGGTTGAAAATGGTCATAGAAAAACAAAAATTCTGACTGCTTTTGATGCAGAGTTAACAAATAGTTAAATGTATATTTTTATTAAACTGTAAAGTACTTGATAATTAGGACTGGGTAAAAATATACTTTTTCCTATGCATCGCAGTCTACATTTGCGCAATCTCGATTCTTAACTCCCAAGAATGATCTTTTACTCTATGCGCAACCTTCTACAATGAGAGGAAATCACTCGTATCTCTGGTTGTCTACATCGCGTCTCGACTGCATGGATTAGTTTTCTCCACTGTGTTTTAAAAGGATTATTGCATCAGTCTCAAACCTCTGCTGATCAGGAACCCCATCGAACCACATCAATCTCAAACCCTCGCCTCTCAAGAGCATCCATAACAACAACAAACAATTGTGGTAAGTCATGGCATCCGCTCATGTTATTTCTTCCTTCATTGCATGCCACATGTTTACTATAGCTTCTTCCGTCAGTAGTGAGAGATTTACATGTATGGAATTAGTCAGGCTGACGGAGAAGGTTAATGAGTTAGAGACACTCATCCGAATGCTAGTGGAGGTTAGTGAGTAAGAGAAGCTGGTAGATACTGTTTCGGATGCGGGTAGTACAGCGAGCAACACACACTTTGTTTCCGGCTGTAGAGCCCTCTCAGCAGGGTGTTTTGGGTGACATCTCGGCGGCATGCTCCGCAAAGCAACACCACTCTCCCGTTTCTGTTAGTGTTTCCAATCGATTCTCCCAAGAAATGTGGAAATAGAGACTCCTGCCACCATTGTTAAATGCATTTCCGGGGCTCGAGCATCTGACATTAGTTCAAATTGGCATGTGCTGGCTAATGCTTAACACAGATTTTCTAAAGTTGTTATTTATGTTGACACTAGCGATGTCCAGCTTCGCCAAAGAGGAGTGTGAACTTGCAAAAACGATGTCAGACACTTTAATATGCTCTGGCCCCCCTCCTTGTTCTTCATGGTGACGAGGTGTATAGTAGATTAGTCTCACTGAATGGCTGGATGTCTAAGTGGAGAATAGCATTGAATTAATAGACAATTGTAATAGTTTTTGGGGTAGACCTGACCTGCTAAGAGGCCCCTGCAGGGAAGGTGCCGCTCTCCACTCTAGTGATTTGGCTCAGTCTTAAATAGTGATGGTATTTGACTATCTGGGGCCCAGGTCAGGAAACAGACAAACCGATTAATTTGAACGTCTGCTAGCTGCCTTGTGATGTCACACAGGTCACATAAACTACAACAAATAGAGACTGTATCACCTACAGTATCTCACAAAAGTGAGTACATCCCCTCACATTTTTGTAAATATTTGATTATATCTTTACATGTGACAACACTGAGGAAATGACACTTTGATACAATGTAAAGAAGTGAGTGTACAGCTTGTATAACAGTGTAAATTTGCTGTCGCCTCAAAATAACTTAACACACAGCCATTAATGTCTAAACCGCTGGCAACAAAAGTGAGTACACCCCTAAGTGAAAATGTCCAAATTGGGCCCAAATAGCCATTTTCCCTCCCCTCCCGAACTACCAAACACACACCCCTCACTAAATCATTTAGACAGCAACTCGGAAAATGGAGCGCAAGTGGAAGAATACAAAATTGGAGGCATTTCCCGGTGCATGGAAGGATAGTGTCTGTAGCTAACAGGTCAGCATATTTTAACAAACTCATAGAAAATAACCACAACAATCCTAGGTGTTTATTCAGTACTATGGCTAAACTGGTAAAGAATAAAGCCGCAACTAAACCAGATATTCCATCGCAGCACAATAGAAATGACTACATTCATTTCTTTACCGATAATATAGAAATGATCAGAAATAAAATTTCAATTATGCAATCAACTGTCACTGCACTTCAAAGACAGTGTCTCATAAATTTCTAACATGTATGTTAGATTCAATACCAACCAAGCTCTTAAAAGAGGTATTCCCTATAATCTTAGAACCTCATCTTAATATTATTAACTCCTTGCTATTCTTGGGACATGTCCCAAGAAACTTTTAAAATGACAGTTATCAAAACACTTAAGAAGCCACGGCTTTCCTGGAGAATTGGCTAATTATAGACTGTTTTCAAATCTCCCATTTATGTAAAAATTACTAGAAAAGATGAAATGGTATATATGAACAATTTCAGTCAGGATTTGGGCCTCATCACCATACAGAGACTGCACTTATCAGTTACTAATGACTTGCTCTTATCATCTGATCACATCTGCATTTCTCTTCTAGTGCTTTTAGATCTTAGTGCTGCATTCGACACGATAGATCACGACATTCTCTTGAATAGGCTGGAGAATTATGTTGGCATTTGTGGAGTTGCATTAGAATAGTTTAGAATAGGGTCTATTTATCAGACTGCTACCACTTTGTCTATGTAAATGAGGAATTGTCAAATCAAACAAGTATGGAGTGCCACAGGGGTCAGTTTTAGGGCCTCTGCTTTTCTCCTTATATATGCTTCCCTTGGGAGAAATTATCAGGAATTGTGTAATAAGTTTCCACCGTTATGCCGACGATACCCAACTTTATATTTCTTCGAAACCTGACGAAATTTCACAATTCTCCAAAATAGCAGAATCTATCAATGAAATCAAAGATTGGATGGCCAGAAATTTCCTTCTACTCAATTCCAACAAAACGTATGTACTAGTTATTGGACCAAAAAACCTCTAAAAATATGCAGCTATAATTGGATTATCGATCAATGTACTTCTGTAAACTATGCAATAGTCCCCACTGTTTGGGACATGGACACACTCGGTTTAAGTCTAGACTAAAGACTCTTTTATTTAGCCAGACATACACCTAATTTATCCTCCAACCCACAATTAGGCTGCTTTAGTTAGGTCTGCTGGAACTAGAAACATTTCTCATAATCTATAATTCTGCAGTAAATTGAATGGCATCTATGCTAATATAATCATATTTGTTTCCATGTTTTAACACCAAGATTCATATCCTGAGGTCACCAGAGCCGGCCAGATCCACCTCCGTTCCTGGTTGGTGTCGGACTCCATTGCCACGTGTCGCTGAGTGATGAAGACAAACTACAGCCGGTGCTAGCCATACATTACTTTGGTCTGTTACGATGAACTTCAGAGGATGAATTGATGCCAACTCCTACTGTAAGACATCAGATACTTCATAAGCCACTGCCTGAAACTTGGACTTAGGACGGACTCCACTGAACCTCACCGAAATGACCTGCCAGTTGAGCTGAAATCAGTGATGCACCTCATTAATCTCTGCCTGCATCACCTTTGTCTATTGATGGACTTCACTCTTGAAGTGGAATACATAGACTATCAATTAATTGCCAACAAAGGCCCTCATCAGCCAATTATCAAAGGACAATGCATCAATGTGAGCCAGGATGGACTTCAAAGACATTAGTCATTCAATTTACAGTTCATACAAAATCTTTGTTTAAACACGAACTTAACACTTACTTGGTTTACTAATTTTAAACCATGACTTTAACTATACATAAGCAATATTGGCATTATATTCATGATGTTAGCCAGAGAGGAGTGGTGGTGGCGTAGTGGGCTAAAGCACATAACTGTTAATCAGAAGGTTGCTGGTTCGATCCCCACAGCCACCACCATTGTGTCTTTGAGCAAGACATTTAACTCCAGGTTGCTCCGGGGGGATTGTCCCTGTAATAAGTGCACTGTAAGTCACTTTGGTGGTGGCGTAGTGGGCTAAAGCACATAACTGGTAATCAGAAGGTTGCTGGTTTGATCCCCACAGCCACCACCATTGTGTCCGTGAGTAAGACACTTAACTCCAGGTTGCTCCGGGGGGGATTGTCCCTGTAATAAGTGCACTGTATGTCACTTTGGATAAAAGCATCTGCCAAATGCATAAATGTAAATGTACAATCATATTAATTTAAATTGCACATTGATGATGCTTAAGACTTTAGTGATATCACAGTTTATTGTCTAAGTATGATTTTCTGTAAAGCTGCTTTGAAACGATGTGTGTTGTGAAAAGTGCTATGAAAATAAAAATGACTATATGACTTTATATGGCAAAGCGATAAATTGTGAAATAATGTTGTGCTCTGTGATGTCATACAATGGCAGTTTATGGTGAGCACCTCTTCAAGCTTCAGAAGACCCCATAAGCATAATTCAGAAGTCTAATAAATTATTCCATTAGACTCATGATTGTTAGGAAAGCATACGAAAATGTTTGGTGAGAAACAAGTTTAGTGAAATGTTGACTGACCGTTTTCACGCAGCTACCTCACGACATGGGCCGTTCAAGCAAAAACGTTTTGTTTATCTAAAAACAAGGCGATAGTAACAACAGAACACAACAGCTGCACAGAGAACAGAACTTGCTAAACATATCTAAAGAGTTTGTCATTGAAGATTTGATGCATTTCTATGCCCAGCCTTATTTTTTTGAATGGAGTGCTCTGAAATCAAACAGAAACATGGAGGAGGCTACAGGCAGCCACAGTCACACATTGTCCAAACCTGACTGCCAACAACACATGGTAAAAGGTATCTTTACTAAGTTAGAGTTTTTGTCCTTCCAAGCCGGGATGAGCGACAGCACATTATATCGAAAAAATAAGGCTGGGCATAAAAATGCATCAATTTTGTGTGCAGTTTTGTGTTCTGTTGTCACTCACTGTGGAGGACCCGTTAGATAAAGTTTTTTTTTTATTTGAATGCCCCAATGTCACAAGGGGGCTGCTTGAACTGTTGCTCTTGTGCCCTTGCATGAACACACACACACACACACACACACACACGAGATCAACGGTCAGTCAACATTTTCACTAAACACATTAGATTTCGTTTTGTTTCTCACCAAACTGTCGTATTCTTTCATAACAGTCATGAGTCTCATGAATAATTAATTAGACTTCTGAATGATACTTTTGTGTCCTTTTGAAACTTGAAGAGGTGGTCAACATAAACTGCCATTGTATGACATCACTGAGCACTTATGTTCACACATACTCCTTGTGTTAAGAATAGTCATATTGGGTTATAACAACACGGGTGAGTAAAAATTAATGTCTTTTCATTTTTGGCATGTATGTTAGATTCAATACCAACTAAGCTCTTAAAAGAGGTATTCCCTGTAATCTCAGAACCTCATCATAATACTATTAACTCCTTGCTATTAGAACCGCCACCCCTGCGATTAGCGGCCAACCCGCTCTACCACCTGAGCCACGGCCGCCCGACAGAAACCTTTTTTACAGTGTCGTTTTTTTTTTTTTTTTTTTGCACGAAAATACTTCAAATTATGCATGTAAACCATAAACGTGTAACAAAATATAATATGTGCAATATATCACATTTATTGATGGAATACATGGATTTGTTCATTTTTAAAATGTGAAAATGTAGGTATTGGAAGGTATCTGAGAATGTATTTCATATGCAAGCAGAAAAGGACGTTATAGCTGAAATATATGAATCCGAATCGTGAGCCTGTGAATCGAAATCAAATTGGGAAATCTGTATCAATACCCAGCCCTGTTGATAATGCAAGTGCTGTTGTGCTTTCTAAATCTAGACCTTGTTGTTATTGTGCAGGTGAACCTGGTCTTGGAGAGAAAGAGGATACGGCGTCTGTTTTCATGGAGATGATCTGTCCTACAGGCACCAATCCAGATGATTCTCCTCTCTACGTTCTCTGCTGTAACGACACCTGCAGCTTCACCTGGACTGGAGCTGAACACATTAACCAGGTGAAAGCGCAAAGTTGAGACTGTAGTCTGCGCTAAATGTCTTTATTACAGCAGGACTGTCTGATGTGTAGTCGTGTGGTGTTAACTAGCCGTGCGGTGTGTGTATGCAGGACATCTTTGAGTGCAGAACCTGTGGTCTGTTGGAGTCATTGTGCTGCTGCACTGAATGTGCCAGAGTTTGCCACAAGGGTCACGACTGCAAGTGAGTGGAAAACATAATGTTTTATGTTCTGTTTGAGTCCCGGGAGACCCAGTGGGCCCAATAAAAGTTTGTTAAACTTATTATTTTTTTCGGATTAATTTGAAATGACTTTTTTGACCATGACATTTTTTTTAAACCGTGGAATCAAGGTTTTGCATACAATTTTAGCAGACGCTGTAGTTGCATACACTGTCAATCCTCCAATGGATGAATATAAAAGTGGAAAAACAAATGTTCACAGCGCTCAATCTGATAAGATGAACATGTGTGGAAATATGCGCGGCTACATGCTCCAACGTAACAGGTTAACAACACGGAGATTGATATAAAAGCAGGTAATATTTCCAGTGTGACCTATAGGTAGACTTTGTCCATCATGCATGTTTACACCGGCTCAATCAATCAATAACTATGTTTTCTGTAAGTCATGAAGCACTAAGCTACATTTTCTGAGATGTCAACAGAAATGTATGTTTATAATAGTGTTCGTACATACATGACAGTTATGTGCGCTTCATATCAAGTCATATAATGAATAGACTATAATTGGAAGAATCAGCCACATCTCATTTTACCACGATGATTCAGATCATTATTTCCTAATTATTGATTTTGTTCTGTGACCGTGTTTCAAATGTACTGCATTTATAGCCAACATTTGGGAGGTGAAGTGATCATTTTGACAGTGATATTATTTCATTTTGCTGCTCTGCTTAAGCGTGTGCCGCTAGAGGGCGCCGCGTGCTCACAGCATTGAATGACGTCATCATTTTAAACTGAGCTTCTTGCATGTTCAACTACACCGAAATGTGTCAGATATCTGGACTCTATCTGCAGGTGTTTATGGTCATACATACAAATTGATTGATATGCTAAAAATACTTCCTAGATAAACATGACCAGTGTTTCCCCTAAATGGTACAGCTTTGGAGGGGTAGACGGAGAAATTAGTATTTTTTGAAGAGACTGTCACTGCAGTGTATCTGGACTTCTGTCAGAACATCTCCAGAGCCTCTTGATGTGGGAAGTCAGAAACGTCTGGCCCATTTATCGAGATCCGCATGCAGGCTGCAAGATGGTCGTCTTGTCCGAAGAAATTTTGCATGCTCAAAGTCTAGTGTGACCGCGGCATTACACCGCATCAGAGCTGTCGCAGAAACTTTGCGTTTATCCTACATGTAGCTTGTATCTACATGTATCTCTTTGGAAATAGATAACCGTCATAGTGACTCTAGTTTGTAATTATGCATACCTCCATACCAGAAAACCTGGTATCGAACATCCTTGTGCTCACCTGTGTGTGTGCGCGCACGGGGGGCAGAACTCCGCCGTGCGTGATACAGAGAGCAGAGGAGAATGGTAAACATGTGACCATGTAGAGACAGAAATGACATGCCGTCGTGTAAATAAGATAAATAACTTAAGGGCTATTTAGTTTGTTTAATAAAAGAACAAGGTATAGACCTGTTCTATTGGAAAGGTAACCTTAAATGACTTCTGTTGTGATCTGGCGCTATATAGAAAATATAATTAACTTTACCTTCAAGGGGGGGCGGGGGGTGCCTTAGGGGTCAGTGTTATTTAAAATGATTTCTATTTTGATTTATTATACTTTTATGCTGTTGACAGCTTTGCGTTTCACTTTTTTTGTGCATTTCTATTACACACCTTTTTGGTTTCCCTATAATGAAAAATAAAACTTTTCTAACCAGGTCGCCTGGAACATGTTATTTGAATCGAGTTCAGTCCAGGGTGTTGGTAGCACTCAATACTTTTGGAGATTTATTAGAGGGCTTTCATACAGAACACATACTTCCCTTCAAACAGCTACATCCCAAATTGAAATGTTACAGACCTGAATAACATAACCATGGGGCGGCTGTGGCTCAGGCGGGTCGGACACTAATCGCAGGGTTGGTGGTTCAATTCCCGGCCCACCCGACTCCACATGACGAAGTGTCCTTGGGCAAGACACTGAACCCCAAGTTGCTCCCAATGGCAGGCTAGTGCCTTGCATGGCAGCTCTGCCACCATTGGTGTGTGAATGGGTGAATGAGTCACAGTGTAAAGCACTTTGAATACCGCTAAGGTTAAAAAGGTGCCATATAAGTGCAGAATATTACCATTCTGAAAAGTCCTTGAATACTTTATAATAAAACATAGGACGAAAGATTCACGATTCTCCAAGAACAGGCCTTCAAGTGTTCAATGAGGTCAGAAAAATAATAGTATGTTCATTTTGACAAATACAGTGTTGAGGTCTTTCAAGCTAATCTCAGAACTATTTTTTGTAATGGGCATTTTGAGCAAACCCATTTTTCTCTGGTTTCTTGTCCAGACTGAAGCGAACCTCTCCTACGGCATACTGTGACTGCTGGGAGAAGTGTAAATGCAAGACGCTTATCGCTGGACAGAAGGCAGCTCGCCTGGATCTGCTCTACAGACTGCTGACCACCACTAATCTAGTTACCACTCCGAACAGCAGGTATGTTCAACAATCGTAGAGCATCAAGCCTGATGAAAACTATTTTGAAATAGATAAGGGATGCATCAGAATGAACAAACTATTGGCAGAAACCGATATTTTGCCACTTGCTCAGGACTTGTTTTAAAAATATACAAAGAGCTACAAAAGCTTCTCTGTTCTTACAATACGTCATTTCTATTGAACGTGGATTGGATCTGTTGAACACGTGACAGGCCAACATTTTAAAGAGCCACAATGAAAGCTAAAAAAAACTCACATTTTACTTGTTTATGCATGTAAACCACATCATTGGGGAAAAAAGTTACCAAAGGAACAAAGCACCCTTTTAAGGTTTATTATGGTGTAATGCATCATGGAAAATTGCTTGCACAATGCTGACTGAAGCACTGATTCAGTCTATTTTTAAACGCAGCCTTTCAAGCTTTGATAATCGTGCAAGACCTTATTGGGTTTTCAATCTTAATTAATCGTGCAGCTTTAAGGAGTACCATACCAAAGTCTCAGAAGTCATTGTTTTTTGCCGGTTTCAAAATGTTTTGGATGGTTGGTGCCATTTTTGCAATTGTCACGTCTGTAATGGTGGTTTTTCCTCAATGTGAGAATGAGAATGTTTCTAAATATTACAACCCTTCTACATTCTGTTGCTGTCATTATTTATGGATTGTGCATTTGAATTCGGAGTTTTAACAAAGTTATATTGATTCTAAATGAACCATCGGTTTTTCATATCAGCGTTTTCATGGTTAAAACCAATTTGCAGATGGTTTCAGTTTGGTCAGTAATTGTCTGATAAATATTGCCGGCCGATGCATCAGTGCATCCCTAAAATAGATGCATAAAGATTCTGGATTGGTTCACAATCTAGATTTGGAACATATATGATTTTTAAAATAATTCTGTTTGCTAAAGAGCACCTATTTTGGTTTTTAATCATGCCTAGTTTTGTTCAAGGTCTCATACAATAGATTTACATGCATCCAAGGTCAAAAAACACTTTAATCCATCCATCTTCAACCGCTTATCCGAAGTCGGGTCGTGGGAGCAACAGCTCCAGCAGGGGGCCCCAAACTTCCCTATCCCGAGCCACATTAACCAGCTCTGATTGGGGGACCCAGAGGCGTTCCCAGGCCAGTGTGGAGATGTAATCTCTCCACCTAGTCCTGGGTCTTCCCCGAGGCCTCCTCCCAGCTGGACGTGCCGGAAACACCTCCCTAGGGAGGCGCCCAGGGGGCATCCTTACCAGATGCCCAAACCACCTCAACTGACTCCTTTCGACACAAAGGATCAGCGGCTCTACTCCGAGCTCCTCACGGATGACTGAGCTCCTCATCTCTAAGGGTGAAGCCCACCACCCTTCTGAGGAACCCCATTTCGGCCGCTTGTACTCGTGACCTAGTTCTTTCGGTCATGACCCAACCTTCATGACCATAGGTGAGGGTAGGAACAAAAATTGACCGGTAGATCGAGAGCTTTGCCTTCCGGCTCAACTCTCTTTTTGTGACAACGGTGTGATAGAGCGAGTGTAATACCGCCTCAGCTGCCCCGATTCTCCGGCCAACCTCCCGCTCCATTGTCCCTTCACTCGTGAACAAGACCCAGAGGTACTTGAACTCCTTTTTTTGGGGCAATACCTCCTTCCCTACCCGGAGTATGGGTTTTTATTCTCTCTTTCTCACGTTAATGTGGAAAACTGCCATAAACGGACGTGACCGTTGTGAAAGGAGCTCTTACCTGTAGGCTACATGATGAGGGAAACTATCCAAAACGCTGTGAAACCAGCAGTCTTTGACTTCTGAGATATCGGTATGATATCCATTAATGCTCCATGATTGATTGAATTAAGATTGACATATTAAACCTTTTAATAGCTGCATTTGAATATGTGGTCTGCAGTCAGTGCTGCGTGAGCCAGCAGCGCCCTCTAGCGGTCTGGTCGCCATTATCCATTATACTACTATAATACTTTATTTAAAAGTAGCTTTTCTTCCTTTTTGTTAACTTTTTATTTTTCCATGATGTGGTTGACATTTCTGTGGAATTGCCCAACATATGCATTGTATGTATGTGCAATGTGCTTTCATATACAGTACATACAAGTCAAATGTGAGTTCTGTTGTTTTCATTGGCGAAAAATGGAATTTTTTTTTTGTATTTTTGTTTTATCTTTTCATCTATTTAAATTTCATTGTTTCTAATTTTATTTTTTAATGCATAATTCTCAAGTTTAACAGTGATATTATGATTTAAATAAGGTAAGTGGCAAAATCAGTATCGGCCAAAAAATGTAATATCTGTGCATCCCTATCATACGCCATTATTTCAATTGGTAGATGAAAGCAGAGTTAGAATTGAGTGACAAATCCACCTACTGCTACACTGTTGCAGAAAAAATTCATAGGAATTGAGATGATTTTTTGGAATTGGATCATCACGTCCTGACGATCAAAATGAATTAAAATCAAATTGAATCTTTACACACAATCTTTGTTCAGCTAAGAAGATTTGAGTGTGGTTTATTCTGTTTGCGTCTGTCAGGGGAGAGCACATCTTGCTGTTTCTGGTGCAGACTGTTGCCAGGCAGAGTGTGGAGCACTGTCAGTATCGACCACCCCGCATCCGAGAGGACCGGAACCGGAAGGCCGCCAGCGCTGAAGGTGTGTTTGGAAAATAGATGCATCAACCTTAGGCAATCCCATTTATCAGAATAAAAATGAGATGCTTCGTTTAATAAAGGCAACAGGAAAATGCATTTGCACTTTTTTTTTTTTTTTTTTAACTTTCATACTGGAGACATATTTCTGTGTGATACAGAACATTAAGAAATAATGTGGCAGCCGGGGTATCTCAGCGAGTGTTGACTATCACCGCTGGAGTCGTGAGTTTGAATCCAGGGCGTGCTGAGTGACTCCAGCCAGGTCTCCTTAGCAACCAAATTGGCCCGGTTGCTAGGGAGGGTAGAGGCACATGGGGCAACCAAATTGGCCCGGTTGCTAGGGAGGGTAGAGTCACATGGGGTAACCAAATTGTCCCGGTTGCTAGGGAGGGTAGAGTCACATGGGGCAACCAAATTGGCCCGGTTGCTAGGGAGCGTAGAGTCACATGGGGTAACCTCCTCGTGGTGGTGATTAGTGGTTCTCTCAATGGGGCGTGTGGTGAGTTGTGTGTGGATCGTGGAGAGTAGCATGAGTCTCCACATGCTGTGAGTCTCCGCGGTGTCATGCACAATGAGTCACGTGATCAGATGCGCGGATTGACGGTCTCAGAAGCGGCGGCAACTGAGACTTGTCCTCCACCACACGGATTGAGGTGAATAACCGTGCCACCACGAGGACCTACTAAGTAATGGGAATTGGGCGTTACAATTGGGAGAAAAGAGGATTAAAAAAAATTTGCATTTTTTTGAAAAACTAAATGAAACCATATAAACCGTTTTAAATACAAATTATTACATTTTAAAGGATTATGAAAATGAACATTTCTTTTATAGTAGCATGTCATTGGTCTTATGGTGGTTAGTCCATCAAGAACGGACATTTGGGGTAATTTTTGTCTTCCTGTTGTGTAAGGAATCTCTCTGTTTCTCTTAGACTCTGATATGCCTGATCACGATCTGGAACCTCCGCGCTTTGCTCAGCTGGCTCTAGAGCGTGTCCTACAGGACTGGAATGCTCTGAAGTCTATGATCATGTTCGGCTCTCAGGACAACAAAGACCCGTTAGTGTCCTTACTGGAACTTTTCTTGTTTAGTGAGTTGAGACCGCGATTGGCATTGTACACATTCAGCTTTCATGTTCTGTGTTGAATATTTTCAGACTGAGTGCCAGCAGCAGAATCGCTCACCTCTTACCCGAGGAACAGATGTATCTGAACCAGCAGAGTGGTACCATCAGGCTGGACTGTTTCACACACTGCCTTATCGTCAAGTGTGCGCCAGACATCACCGTGAGTGCCAGAAACAGCATTAGTTACCATAATGAACCAACACAATCTTTTTAAACATTACACAAATTATATTGTTCTTGTACAATATGAATACATCATTCAAACATGGACAGTGTAGATTGGAAAAAGTATGTGAACCCTAGGTTGTCCGCAAAAGCTAATTATTGGCTGTAATTGGCAATCCTCTCATCCAATGAATGAAATGAGATTGGAGGTGTGGGTTAGAGCTACTTTGACTTATAAAAAGCACTTAAACATTTTGAGTTTTCTATTCACAAGAAACATCTGCTGACATGGCCATGCCATGCAAAAAAAGATCTCAGAAGACCTACGATGAAGAATTGTTACTTTTCAAGCTGGAATGGGTTAAAGTTATCTTGAGCTTAGATATTTATCTGTCCACAGATATAAGTGTTCATGAGTCTACTCTATGGAAAACATTAAACCTGTGTGGTGTTCATGGCAGGACACCATGAAGGAAGTCGCTGCTTTCCAACAAAAACATTGGCAAACTTCAGGTGGGCAGAAAGACCACCATGCCACTCCACAACACTAATGGGAAGATGTTTTGTGGACTGATGAAACTAAGGTTGAATTGTTTGGAAAAAACACTACGTAATCACTACGTATAGCGTATAAAGGGCACTGCGTACCAACATGAAAACCTCATCCCAACAGTGAAGTAAGGTGGAGGGAGCATCATGATTTGGGGATGCTTTGCTGCTTTGGGGACCGGACTGCTTGCCATCATCGAGGGGAAAAATGAATTCTCAGGTTTATCAGGATATCCTACAGGACACACTTATTTGAGCGGATGCTCTGTTACTCCTTTTTACACAAACGCACAACTATTAAAATGTAATTTGTGATATGTCCTAGTGTGATTATTAACATGTTAACTGTAACTCTCCTTTTTGAGCATAGGCCAAAAAATAAAATACTCCAATTTAAATGGTCTTAACCTATTAATGCTTGGGAGTACAGACCTAAAGTTAGACCTTTTTTTTGGCAAAATGTTATTGAAGATGTTTCATTTTAAACATTACACAGGCTATAAAAACACATGCCTTTTACTATGATCCTATAAATACAAAAAATTGAAACTTCAATCAAAAATACACGTCAAAATAAAAGCATGATTCATAATAAAAGCTTAATGCCTGAAATTGAAGAAATTGCAACCAAAGGACAGTTTAAGTCAGAAGTTTACATGCACTTAGGTTGAGGTCATTTAAAACTCATTGTTTAACCACTCCACAGATTTATATTAGCAAACTCTAGTTTTGGCAAGTCGTTTAGGACATCTACTTTGTGCATGTAAATTTTCCAACAATTGTTTACAGACCGATTTTGTCACTTTTAATTGACTATCACAATTCCAGTGGGTCAGAAGTTTACTTACATACACGTCAACTGTGCCTTTAAGCAGCTTAGAAAATTCCAGAAAATTATGTCAAGCCTTTAGACAATTAGCCAATTAGATTCTAATAGGAGCTGTACTGAATTGGAGGTGTACCTGTGGATGTATTTTAAGGCCTACTTTCTAACTCGGTGCCTCTTAGCTTGGCATCATGGGAAAATCAAAAGAAATCAGCCAAGACATCAGAAAACAAACTGTGGACCTCCACAAGTCTGGATCATCCTTAGGAACAATTTCCAAATACCTGAAGGTCCCACGTTGATCTGTACAAACAATAGTACGCAAATATAAACGCCATGGGACCGCTCAGCCATCATACCGCTCTTGAAGGAGACTCATTCTTATAGAGATGAACTATAGAAGAGGACTGTGTGAGGATGCTGGAGGAAACAGGTAGACGAGTATCTATATCCACAGCAAAACGAGTCCTATATGGACATAACCTGAAAGGCTGCTCATCAAGGAAGAAGCCGCTGCTCCAAAACCACCATAACAAAGCCAGACTACAGTTTGCAAGAGCACATGGGGACAAAGATCTTACTTTTTGGTCTGATGAGATAAAATTGTAACTGTTTGGCCATAATGACCATCGTTATGTTTGGAGGAAAAAGGGTGAGGCTTGCAAGCCGAAGAACACCATCCCAACCGTGAAGCATGGGGGTGCAGCATCATGTTGTGGGGGTGCGGCAGGAGGGACTGGTGCACTTCACTAAATAGATGACATCATGAGGAAGGGACATAATGTGGATATATTGAACCAACATCAAGACATCAGACAGGAAGTTAAAGCTCGGTCACAAATGGGTCTTCCAAATGGACAGTGACCCCAAGCACACCTCCAAAGTTTGGCAAAATGACTTAAGGACAACAAAGTCAAGGTATTGGAGTGGCATCACAAATACCTGACCTCAATCCGATAGAACATTTGTGTGCAGAATTGAAAAAGCGATGCGTACTAACCTGACTCACACCATTTCTGTCTGGAGGAATGGGTCAAAATTCCAGCAACTTATTGTGAGAAGCTTGTGGAAGGAGACCCAAAATGTTTGACACAAGTTAAACAATTTTAGCCCCTTTTTTCCCCAATTTGGAATGCCCAATTCCCACTACTTAGGTCCTCGTGGTGGAGCGGTTACTCGCCTCAATCCGGGTGGCGGAGGACGAGACTCACAGCATGTGGAGACTCATGCTACTCTCCACGATCCACACACAACTCACCACATGCCCCATTGAGAGAACCACTAATCACCACCACGAGGAGGTTACCCCATGTGACTCTACCCTCCCTAGCAACCGGGCCAATTTGGTTACCCCATGTGACTCTACCCTCCCTAGCAACCGGGACAATTTGGTTGCTTAGGAGACCTGACTGGAGTCACTCAGCTCACCGTGGATTCAAACTCGCGACTCCAGGGGTGTTAGTCACCGTCAATACTCTCTGACTTTTTCCACAGCACTGTGAATGTTTAACGGGGTGTGTTCAATAAAGACACGAAAGATGATAAATGTTTGTGTTATCTTAAGCAAATTGTGTCTGTTTATACGTGTGACTGATGAAGATGAGATCACATTTCATGACCAATTCATGCAGAAAACCAGCTAATTCCAAAGGGTTCACATACTTTTTCTTGCCACTGTACATTGTGATTTTAATTGAAGTCATTATAGTAATTTTTTGCTCTTATGTATGTAAACCCTGTTTTATTTAGTGTAATGACTTTGTGCACTTTGAGTACTTTCCACCAATACACACATAACTGTGCCTTCTTTCTCTTGTTGTCCTCCAGTTCATTGACACGTTGTTAGGGACTCTGGTAAAAGAGCTTCAGAATAAATACACCCCCGGCCGCAGGGAGGAGGCCATCACCATCACACGGAGGTTCCTGCGATCTGTGGCCAGAGTGTTCGTCATTCTCAGCGTGGAGATGGCATCTTCCAAGAAGAAAAAGTACGTCTGGCTTACTGACCTTTGAGGACCAATGAGGATGGAAATGATCCCATTTACTTAATGCACATTCCTGGTCTTGTATATGATTCTTTGGTGCATAATAGTCAAATTAAATGATATAAAATCTCCAAACATCGGTCTCAGTTCTGATAACATCCACATTTAATAATCCAGTAAATTCCAGAAGGATAAAATCATGTCTGGCCCTTCAGTGACCGTTTACGTGGACACCAGAAAGTGGCGCTTTCACATGCACAGTGTAATTTGTATTGTGCCATCTTTTGTTTTCCAGCAACTTCATCCCTCAGCCGATCGGGAAGTGCAGGCGTGTGTTCCAGGCTCTGTTGCCATACGCCGTGGAGGAGCTCTGCAATGTAGCCGAGTCCCTGATCGTGCCAGTGCGAATGGGCATCGCCCGCCCCACCGCGCCCTTCACTTTAGCCAGCACCAGCATTGATGCCGTACAGGGCAGTGAAGAGCTCTTCTCTGTGGAGCCCCTCCCACCGCGGCCCACTCCAGATCAGTCCAGCAAGTGAGTTTGAATTTGAAACTTGATAGATGTGATTTAATTGTTTTTGTTTATAACGAACACGTCTGACATCACGTTATATACATTTGAGGTAAAATCCGCTTGTGCCTTTCAGTTCCAGTCAGTCGGCGTCATCATACATCATCAGGAACCCTCAGCCCCGCAGGAGTAGCCAATCCCAGACGGCCCGCGGCCGTGACGAGGAACAGGATGATATTGTGTCCGCTGATGTAGAAGAGGTGAATAAAGCTTGCTTGTAGCATCACTGCATCCAAGATATGGGAGTGGTCTATGGAGATAAAACGCCATCAAAACAACGTGTGCATCTGTAGACGTATCTCCATTTTTGGCAATTTTGACTTTTTACCATAGACTGAATGCGCCAAATGACCTCTTCCTACTGTTTGTATTGTGCATCAAAATGACCAATGAGAGATGTTTAATCAGGCCCTCTGTTTAACAAATATTTCCATTGGGGGGCCCGAGTAGCTCAGCATGTCTGTAGATGCTTCCCACCACACCTGGCGCAAGTTTGAATTCATGGCGTGCTGAGTGGCTCCAGTCAGGCTTCCTAAGCAACCATTTGGCCCGGTTGCTAGGGTGGGTAGTCCTGTTGGAGGCGAGTTGTGCGTGAATGCTGCAGAGAATATCGTGAGCCTCCACACTCACTATGCCTCAGCGGTGATGCCACCATGAGGACTTGGAGTGCATTGGGAATTGGGCAAAACTGGGGAGAAAATGGGAAAAACT
The DNA here is from genome assembly GCA_032164185.1 of Moxostoma hubbsi. Lineage (NCBI taxonomy): Eukaryota > Metazoa > Chordata > Actinopteri > Cypriniformes > Catostomidae > Moxostoma > Moxostoma hubbsi. The sequence continues at coordinate 2,515,328 of JAVLUX010000014.1, forward strand.
TCGACTATACCAGCCATACCGTGCGTTCAGACCAGAGGCGGCGAGAGCGTCAAAATTCGATCTGGCTGCCCTGCCAACAAAGCTAGCGTAGATTGGTAGATGCTCTTACGTAGTTGAACTGTATTTAAAGGGACCGCACATCATCCAGTCATGTCGACCGGTATATTTTTGCCGTCCCATCACAAGTCGCGTAATTCCTCATGAAATCTTTTAAATGTGAAAGTAAGAAATTGATTGATGGCAGAAAGTAATTACAATTATGGTGGTTTGTTACCAAAATAAAATACATACATCCCATGTGACCCTGTCTGTGAAAACCAAATTCAAGGGATAGTTCACCCAAAAATGAAAATTCTGTCATTTACTCACCCTCATGTTGTTCCAAACCTGTATGAGTTTGTTGAGTTGAACACACAAGATATTTTGAAGAATGATTGTAATCAAACAGTTGATGGTAGCCATTGACTGCCATAGTAGGAAAAAAAAATACTACGGAAAACAATTAATATCTTTTGTGTTCAACTGAAGAAAGAAACTCTGATATGCCGCGTGCATGCGGTCGCCCGCGTGCGTTTGTGGATTGCCGCGTGCATGCGGTCGACTGCGTGCGTTTGTGGATTGCCGCGTGCGTTTGTGGATTGCCGCGTGCATGCGGTCGACTGCGTGCGTTTGTGGATTGCCGCGTGCGTTTGAGTTGTTTTGATACTGTTTTATCTCCATAGTGGTCGACCGACTATAGGTTTTGGAGTGCTATTGTTTCTTCATACTTTCTCTGAATACTACCTATCTGTTCAGGTGGAGGTGGTAGAGGGTGTAGCAGGTGAGGAGGATCACCACGACGACCAGGAGGAACAGGGGGAGGAGAACGCAGAGACTGAAGGACATCATGATGAACACGATGAGGATGGTGAGCTCACGGCTGCTCTCTTCATCTTTTATAATCATTGTGACCGTTCTCTTTCAGAATGTGACTAAAATGGTCACCATTGTCCGTTGCCATTGACAACAGATTAGAAAACTTCTGCGCTCAGTTGTCTTTTATCCCAAAGTATACTTTGATTTTTATGTGAGCGTTTAGTGTCGTTTGGAGTGTTGCCATCTTGTGGACCCACTAATTAATGCATATTTCGGGCACATACGCAGACTAAATCTAGTCACGTTGGTTCAGTGCTCAAGCACTCTGTGACAATATTTGCATCTGAACGAAGTGTGCTTTGTGCTTAGATTATATGCTTCCTGCACTATTATTTAGCCTTTTCATGTTGCTTTGTCCTTGCTGGATACAACAACAAACGCAGTGTGACCCGTGAATCTAACGAGCAAGTTCTGTTTAATAAATCAGTCCAACTGATTCACAAATGCAACAAACAGTCACTTATTTCTGTCCTTGTAGGGAGTGACATGGAGCTGGATTTATTGGCTGCTGCTGAGACCGAGAGTGACAGTGAGAGTAACCATAGCAACCAGGATAACGCAAGCGGGCGAAGGAGCGTTGTGACTGCTGCCACCGCTGGATCTGAAGCAGGTGCTTGAATTTGACTGTCAAAATTGCAGTAATTGTGGTTTGCGCTCATATTAGTGATGTTTTGCGAAGGCAAGCGTCACTTTACTATTTGAACAAACCCAAAGTATTACACTTTGCTGCATAACACATCCCGTTATAAGTCATTCCCTAAATAGGGAGCAAGGGAGCATCCTATAGCTCTCCTATAACTGTTCTGAGACAGTGCAGACAGACAGCACACTGGAGGTTAAGTCATGCACTAAATAGGGAGCAAGGGAGCATCCTATAGCTCTCCTATAACTGTTCTGAGACCAGTGCAGACAGACAGCACACTGGAGGTTAAGTCATGCACTAAATAGGGAGCAAGGAGCATCCTATAGCTCTCCTATAACTGTTCTGAGACCAGTTCAGACAGACAGCACACTGGAGGTTAAGTAATGCACTAAATAGGGAGCAAGGGAGCATCCTATAGCTCTCCTATAACTGTTCTGAGACCAGTGCAGACAGACAGTACACTGGAGGCTAAGTCATTCACTAAATAGGGAGCAAGGGAGCATCCTATAGCTCTCTTATAACTGTTCTGTCTGTCTGATGGCACTAGTGCTGCAGAAATGTTGACGTGTGCCAATGATTTTAATGTGTGCTGTTTTGTGTTTCCTGCAGGTGCGAGCAGTGTTCCTGCATTCTTCTCCGAGGACGACTCTCAGTCGAATGACTCCAGTGACTCGGACAGCAGCAGCAGTCAGAGTGATGATGTGGACCAGGAGACGTTCCTGCTGGACGAGCCGTTAGAGAGAACTACAGGCTCGGCACATGCTAACAGTGCTGCCCAGGCACCGCGCTCCATGCAATGGGCTGTTCGCACGACACCCAGCCAGCGCTCAGCTGGAGGAGCCCCATCAAGCTCTTCCACACCTGCTGGTTGGTATCTGCCATCACCTGCCAAACATCTTCATTTTCTTGAGTTGCTTGTGTAGGACACTAGTCACGAGGGCTGGGCAACATAGCTAAAAAATATCAATATATTTCAGCTTTTTGATGATATTCAATATATTTATTGTATAATTACGTCCGTCCGTTCGCCCGATCAGCCACAATATTAAAACCACCTGCCTAATATCATGCAGTTCCCCCTCGTGCCGCCAAAACAGCTTTGACCCATCGAGGCATGGACTCCACATGGACCTCAGCTGATCCTTTAAGTCCTGTGAGTTGTGAGTTGGGTCCTCCATGGATCGGACTTGTTGGTCCGGTAAATCCCATAGAGCCTCAATCGGATTGAGATCGGGGGAATTTGGAGGACAAGTCAACACCTTGAACTCTGTCATGTTCCTCAAACCATTCCTGAACAATGTGTGCAGTATAACTCGACTCTGCTCGCTTTTTGGAGGTTTTCCACTGTGGATGGTACCTGGTACTTTTTTTTTAACCTCAGTCGAGGTTCCAAGCGAGCGAGCCGATACTAAATGTGACGTAAAAATCCTGCAGATCACTGATTGGTCAGGGAGAATCGTCATTACTAGCGTCACTGGATTTGCGACACGCGACATCAACCCGCTAGTTTTAAAGTTGCCGATAGCGGTATCATTTGTGCATGTGACATTCGAATTGTAAAAAGAAATGGATGTGCGCGAAACCAAGCCGTGGTCAATATACGAGGTGCAGACGGTCTACTCATTTGCGACGAACGAAACGATAAAGACGCTCAAAGTGTCTCGGCTGTTGTCTGCACAAGGCTACCACCGGACCTACCAACAGTGTCGGGAAAAGTTAAAATGGTTTAAAAGTGACTACAGAACCATCAAGGAAAAGTGGAAGTGGTTCGACCAAATGGACGCTATCTAGACCGGCGAGTAATGGGAGGGAGAGCCCTGGACTCGGCCACGGCGTTGTTGGAGTCCACGGTTGGATGGTATATTTAGTTACGTTAACTCTGTTAACTCTATACTCTGCTTGAAAGCTTCACTTTATTTAGTTGATCAGCTACTGGAAGCTTCTAAAACAACCAGACCAATTTAACTGTTACACTTGTGTAAAATCACCATCAACAACTGCTTTATGCAGCACAATGAGCTAGTCGCTAACAGCTAGCGCTCGTGTTATTGTTTATTGTTTTGTGTCGCGTTTATGATGTCACGGCAGTAGAGGTGGTGCAACTATGACGATCAGCCTATAATCCCACCCACGTTGAGGCGGCACTAAACTGCAGTGGAAAAGCAAGCTCAGAAAAGGAAAGCGAGTCGAATCGAAGCATAACGTGCCGTGGGAAAAGTGTCATCATTCAGTTAACCTGTGTGTGGTTTGAATGTTGTGGCTGATCAGTGTATGCTTCAAAGTGAAAAATATTTTTTACTGTATAAATTTCAGTTTTTTTCATGGTTACACCAAATGACCTGAACAAAATGTGCAGTCTCATATAAATGTCAACATATTAATATTAGGGCTGTCGATTTAACGTGTTAATTCAGTGCGATTTAATTGTATAAAAAATAACGCGTTAAAAAAAATAAACGCAATTAATTGCATGCCCCCGAATAAGGAAGATTCCTGAGAAACGCTTGTAGTAGTACCACCTGTTTACTCCAGGGGGCAGTAAGTGAAATTTCAGCTGTATGAGCAACACACAGTTTATACAGTGAAGAAACACTTCAGTAGAACAACACAAACATGCGTCACATTTTTGAGTTCAAAACACTCGATGGAGCGCAAATCTGAACTAAGAGATCTCAAGATGTGTTTAAAGATTGAGTATTAAACTATATTTAACTTGACACAGTGACCTAAACATTGTATGTTTATGATGCAACGCACCCGAGACGCTACACAAGCATGTCTGACGCAGGTGTACATTGACGGGTCCTTAAACAAGCCCTCATAATAAATCTCCAACTGATTGATTAATTCACTTGTGTAATGGATTACTGTGAACTGTGTGTCAATGATTGACTTATGATCAATAATATGGTATTATAAAGCCGCTTTTTGTATTGTCTTATTAATGATTATGATAATAACTGAAAATATGTTCTTCATAGTAGTGTATTTAAGTAATTGTTTTGTGTGAACATTAATGTATTTTTTTATTTATATTACTCAATATATCGCCCTGCCTCATGTCATGTTGTAGTAGTAATCATCTGTGCAAGTAATTGTAAATCATATGTAATAATTGTAATGTGGCCTTTAAATATCCTCCAGCGAGCTCCACGGGGCTCATCTACATCGATCCATCAAACCTGCGACGCAGCAGCGCCATCAGCACCAGTGCAGCTGCAGCCGCTGCCGCCCTGGAGGCCAGTAACTCCAGCAGCTACCTGACGTCTGCCAGCAGCCTGGCCCGAGCGTACAGCATCGTCATACGCCAGATCTCTGACCTCATGAGCCTTATACCCAAATACAATCACCTGGTCTACTCGCAGTACCCTGCTGCTGTTAAACTCACCTATCAGGATGCCGTTAACCTGCAGGTGAGCATTGCACAAGCTAACTTTTGTTTTTTGGCATTAAAGACGCCATGAAACGACACGTGCTTGACGAGTTTTGTCAAACTAGCATACGCATGTTAATTCCAAATCTAAAAGACATGCGCTGGATGCCACAAACGTTCAATAATGATTATGAGGGATCTTTTTAAAAGATGAACGTCTCTTTTTCAGAATTTTGTAGAGGATAAGTTGATTCCCACCTGGAACTGGATGGTGTCCATCATGGACTCTACAGAAGCTCAGCTGCGGTACGGGTCAGCTCTGTCCTCAGCTGGGGATCCTGGTCACCCCAGCCACCCGCTGCATGCGTCCCAGCACACAAGCCGCAGGGAGCGCATGACTGCACGTGAAGAGGCCAGCCTACGTACTCTCGAGGGTCGAAGGTGAGTCCTCCACATTAGCATTTACCCATGTTTTTCAAGGAATGAACCTGAATGACATGTATGCACTCTTTCCATACAAAGCACATTGTACTTTGTTTTTTAGGCGCGCTGCCACGCTTCTGACAGCTCGTCAGGGGATGATGTCAGCACGTGGAGACTTCTTAAACTACGCCCTGTCTCTGATGCGTTCACATAACGACGAACACTCCGATGTTTTACCGGTGTTGGACGTGTGCTCACTCAAACACGTGGCGTACGTCTTCCAGGCCCTCATCTATTGGATCAAAGCCATGAATCTACAGACTACACTTGACACCACTCAGATTGACAGGAAGAGGTAAACTCACCTTATAAAGAGCATTTTTATCAGTTTAATGTTTCTCATTATTGGCAAATGGTCTGCAATTATATAGCGCCTTTTTAACCTTAGCGGTATTCAAAGCGATTTACACTGTGTCACATTCACTCACTCGCACACCAATGATGGCAGAGCTGCCATGCAAGGTGCTAGTCTGCCATTGGGAGCAACTTGGGGTTCAATGTCTTGCTCACGGACACTTCGGCATGTGGAGTCATGTGGGCCAGGAATCAAACCGCCAACCCTGCGATTAGTGGCCGACCCGCTGTACCAACTGAGCCACAGCCACCCCTTATTATAACCATTATTTCATCCATTGTTGTCAAGTAGCTTTATTATGTATAATGCAAGAATTAAACAATCTAGTTAAAAATGTCAAATTTAAAAAGGGATTTTACTTGTATGTGGAGAATGAAACCTGCAAAAATAATAAGTAACCAAATGCACAAATAAACATCCACGTGAACGAATTTGACGAATTTCAGTGTTTGTCTGAACAAGCATTTTTTTGGGCCGATCGCGTCCGTGATAAGAGCAGCACAAGCAAGCGTGCGCACCACCGCCTCAGGGTTTCCCCGATACGGTGCTTGAAGGGCGACAGGCAACAAGCTTTAACCGCGCTTCCAAACCAGGAATAAGGTATCATGTTAACCGTCGCATTATATGTTAAAGAAACTTTGTTTCTTTATATACTCCACAGAGTTCGTTAATACAAACACGACTTTAAAATGTTGTAAAACGGCCACCATGTTTGGTTTAGTAATGCACAAACTTGCTTTATGACGTGTATTTCAGTATCTCCATGTTCTTCAGTTGTTGATCAAACAAAACAAAGAGCGCAGGACCGGCAAAGAAACATCGCTTCTCATTTCTAAAACTGTCCCTTTTCTTGCGCTTTCCTTCGTGTTCTGTCAGCTCCCTGTTAGGATACGAGGAAAAGATGCAAGGATGGAGGAATCCAAGTGAAATATATTCGTGACATGAAATGTCTCTTATAGCTGCCATCTCTTATAGGTCAAACTACAGTGTCACCTTCTGAAACGGTCAGAAATGTAGGGGTAATCATCGATGACGAGCTAACTTTCACAGACCACATCTCAAAGACTGCAAGATCATGTAGGAAGATAAGACCTTTCCTCTCTGAACATGCCACACTACTGCTTGTTCAGTCACTTGTCATAACTAGACTGGACTACTGTAACGCTCTCATTGCAGAAATCCCTGCATGCGCAATCAGACCTCTGCAAATGATCCAGAATGCAGCAGCACGTCTGGTCTTTAACCCTCTGGGGTCTGAGGGTGTTTTGGGCCCTGGAGAAGTTTTGACATGCCTTGACATGTGTGCTTTTTTCAGTTGCTTAAAAACCTATTAATAGCTAAAGTCTGATAAAACTGTATTCAGCACAAACTGGCTACAATTATATGTGAGCAACATGTGTGTACATGTTTGTATTTTTGAGAAAATAACGTTTATGCATGATTTAAAAAACAAAACAAAACATTAAGTCATTGAAATAAGGCCATATAACACACACTAAACATTTGTCCACAAGACTTTTGAGAGTTTTTGCTACAAAATGATGTGAAAATCATCCTGATCACTCATACAAAACAATATAGTAATTTAACTATTGTAAGACAATTTTAGTGTTGAAAGGTCATATGGCGTGAACGATCATGAATATTGATTGTAATTCACACCTGAGGAGACAAAAGACCCTCCCCTGGGCCTATCAATGAGGAATGTGACAAAGAGAATGAATGTGAGAAGACTTAATGATCAAAATCAAGTTAAGTTAAAAGTAATCTGACTATATATTTTCTTTACATAAAGACTTAATTTTAGACCTACACTACCGTTAAAAGAAGTCTCTTCTGCTCACCAAGACTGGATTTATTTGATCCAAAATACAGTAAAAACATTGTATAAACTCTTTTTACAATTTAAAAGAACAAGTTTCTATTTAAATATATTGTAAAATGCAATTTGTGATCAAAGCATAATTTTCAGCATCATTACTGCAGTCTTCAGTGTCACATGATCCTTCAGAAATCATTAAATATGCCCATATTAGAAAATCAGCATATTATAAAGTGCATTTTACTCATTTAACCTGAACACATATTTGCAAGCACAAGCATTGATGATGATAATGAGGCAGCATAAACACTAGATAAAATATAATCTAAACATTCATATTATTTTTATATCATATTTATATCATAGAGGATTCAATTTAAATACCTGCTTTAGCCGAAATAGCATTTAAATGTAACTAAATCTTGCTTATTGGGACATATTTCAAATGTCAATACTCTGAATCCTGGCTGGCAAGTCTGGAAACAGTCCCACTAGTTAAATATGTACGTTTATATAAAATATCATGTCAACTAATGAAAACTAATGACTTACTCGTCTGAATTTGTATCCTCGGCTGGATCAAGTCACTCTTCAAAATACAAACGTTCAGCGGAGTCCCGCTCCTCTGAGGAAAATGTAACTCTTCCTTACAATCCAGGAGTTTCCTCGCCTGTGTATCGTTGCAAACGCGCAGAAAAGTGAATGAAGTGTGTTTACATCAAACCTCTGAACACTGTCAGGGGCGTTCACCATTTGCATTGATCACTTCAGCATATTAGCGTATGAATGGCGCCCTCTGCTGGTGGGTGGGATCACATTACAGATAATTAGCTGAACCAGGAAAACAACATCGCTTTGTTTCAAACAGATTGCATTGCAGGAGAAAATTTGTTTTAAATTTGAATTGTTTTATTTAAAAGTGGATATTTTAAGCTTTCTTTAGACATACGTTTCATGTTTATGTGATAAGTATTCGCAGAGTTTCAGTTAATTATTGTGATGTGTTTCAGAAATATGCTCGTGAACACAGAGACTGCTGAAAGCTCCACCCTTTTTATTTTCTTTATTTTACAAAAGCACAATGTTTCATTGTTATCAGTGTACACAAATAAAAGTCGACCCTTTATAGTCTCTATTGATGTCTTACACGTATCTGTATGCCCAAAGGGTTAATAACCCCAGAGGGTTAATATCAGTATCGTCCAAAAATATTCATTCCAGTGCATCCATATTATTTATATGGATTTATTTATTATTTTTTTTGCCAGTTTTGTCCTCCATTAATACATTGGAACAAATAGCAATATTTGCCCACTTATTATTACTAAAACATTTTAGAAATTGTAAAACGCTATGCAAATACCTCCTGTCAACACTTTTAAATGCAAGTGAATTTTGAACCGATTCATTGAAAGCGTTTGAACTGATTCACCTAAATGAATCAACTTACCAACTCTATTGCCATGACGATATTAAAACGGCTCGCTCTTAATGCTCCTATACTTGTATGAATATTCAATATATCACCCCGTCCTAGCGTGGGCTGTCTAATGTTATGGGGTTGCGTGGGAGAACGTGAGACTTCTAATGACGTTTTGCATCCTCAGGAATCGAGAGCTGCTCGAACTCGGGTTGGACAACGAGGACTCCGAGCACGAGAATGACGAAGACACCAATCAGAGTGAGTTCATCAAAGGTTTACACTGACATCTCATCCTGATACGTTTACATTTATGCATTTGGCAGACGCTTTTATACAAAATGAAAGGGACAATCCCTCCGGAGCAACCTGGAGTTAAGTGTCTTACTCAAGGACACAATGTTGGTGGCTGTGGGGATCAAACCAGCAACCTTCTGATTACCAGTTATGTGCTTTAGCCCACTATGCCGCCACCACTCTTGTATACACGCTCACACACACACACACTTTGCTCAAGGACACAATGGTGGTGACTGTGGGGATCAAACCAGCAACCTCCTGATTACCCGTTATGTGCTTTAGCCCACTACACCACCACCACTGACCATTCTGCTCATGCTCCTCTGACTCCACAGGCTCCACCCTGCAGGATAAGGAAGAGGAGACGGTCCCGGCTGAGACGGGACAACATCATCCATTCTTCCGCCGCTCTGACTCCATGACATTCCTGGGATGCATCCCTCCCAACCCGTTTGAAGTCCCGCTCGCTGAGGCCATTCCTCTGGCTGACCAGCCTCATCTCCTGCAGGCTAGTGAAGGCCTTCACCTGCTCTTTGCCTGTTTGTGATGCCATTTCAGAAGATTGATTTTAACACTATTGTTGTTGTCTTGATCTCGCAGCCCAACGCCAGGAAGGAGGATTTGTTTGGACGTCCTAGTCAAGGTCTTTATTCGTCTTCGTACATGGCCAGCAAAGGTCTCACAGATCTGACTGTGGACATGAACTGCCTGCAGGTAAATACGGCTCAAGCAGGCCTGTGTCAATACAGTCTTAGTGCAGATATTTTGAGTGACTTAACATAGGCACATCAACACAAAAATTGTTGTGGGTAATCCTCATCCCAGATTCTACCCACAAAGATGTCATATTCGGCAAACATGAAGAATGTGATGAGTATGGAGTCTCGGCTGAGGGGCGTTGAGGAGCAGCACACCGCAGAGCAGAACATGGATGCTTCCAAGGCAGGCCCCTCCCCTCACGATCTGGCGGCCCAGTTGAAGAGCAGCCTTCTGGCGGAGATTGGGTTGACCGAGAGTGACGGCCCGCCCCTTCCCACATTTATGTAAGCAACCACTTTATTGAACCTTGGATTGGACCTTTTGGTTGAGATGTCTGATGTGGTTTCTTGTTGGTTTTCCTCCAGTCCACACTGTAGTTTTATGGGGATGGTGATCTCTCATGACATGCTGCTGGGCCGCTGGCGGCTCTCTCTCGAGCTGTTCGGACGCGTCTTCATGGAGGACGTGGGCGCTGAACCAGGATCTGTAAGTACAGCGTTGTCTTTAGATATAGATATACGTTTCAGTCGTGCCTGCCTATTTTCATTGATACATCGACATGGTTGTGAACGTTGCAGATACTGACTGAACTGGGCGGTTTTGAGGTGAAGGAGTCAAAGTTCAGGCGTGAGATGGAGAAGCTGAGGAACCTTCAGTCACGTGATCTTGCTCTAGAGGTGGACCGAGACCGAGAGCAGCTCATCCAGCAGACCATGAGACAGCTCAACGCTCACTTCGGCCGTCGCTGCACCACCACACCTATGGCTGTACACCGTGTCAAAGTCACTTTCAAGGACGAACCAGGAGAGGGCAGCGGAGTGGCGCGCAGCTTTTATACGGCGATCGCGCAGGCCTTCCTCTCCAATGACAAGCTGCCCAATCTGGACTGTGTGCAAAGTGTCAGCAAGGGCATGCAGGCTAGCAGTATGTATACGTTTCATTATTTATTATTATTATATAGGAAACAATAGGGAGAAGAGGGGGATCGAGACATTGTCAGTCCAACTCTGCTCACCTGCAGTCAAGAGCCACTAACGTGTTCATTTTAAAAAATACGGGAAAAATTATCTTAATTTAATCAGTTTTTCAAATTTTTTTTTTAATTAATTTTTATAAACATGAAAATCGCCAAATTTACCAAAAAAAGGTTGATAAAAATATGAAACTTTAATGTAAATTTGGCATTTTTAATGTTTAATGAAACTTTTACCATTTCTGATAAAAATTTGATTTTTCATGTTTAATCAAATTTTATTTTTTTTTGATTTTATTAGAATTTTTTGTAATCTAATTTTTTTTTGTTCATGTTTAATGGACATTTTTGTATTTTAAAAATGATGTTCTGATAAAAATACGAAACTTTCAATTAAACATGAAAAATTCATATTTACAAAAAAAAGGTTGATAAAAATATGAAACTTTAATGTAAATTTGGCATTTTTAATGTTTAATGAAACTTTTACGTAAGTTTGGCGTTTTTCGTGTTTATTGAAACTTGTATTTTTGTCTTATGTACATTTTTCAAACTATTTTGTATTTTTATCAGAAAACATTTTTGTTAATTTGGCTTTTATCATGTTTAATAAAACGTTTTCTATCAGAATTTTTATTTAAATTTGGCGTTTTTCGTCTTTAATGAAAAACATACATTTTATTTGAATTTATGTAAATTTAGCATTTTTCATGTTTAGTGAAACTGTTTTTATCAGAAACGTTTTCATGGAAAACTGCCCTTTTAATGTATAATATTATTTTATTGAATTTTTTTATTTCCATAAATTCTGAATTTTTCTAGGTTTTTTTCCTCCAGAACAGTAAATACTTTCCTTTTTTATTATGAAACTATGTACAATTTGCGGTTTTACATGTTTAATGAAATTTGATTCGTTTTATTTTTTCATTGTGTGTAATAAAAAAAAAGATTTAATGTTTTTAACAGAACTTTTTACCTCATTTTGTCATGTTAAAAAAAACTGAAAATACTAAAAAATAAAATAAAAAGTTCAATTAAACATGAAAATTGCCAAATTTACAACAAAAAAAAAAATTCTGATAAAAATTAGATTTTTCATGTTAGAAAAGTTTTTAATCTAACTTATTTTTTAATTTTATTAGATTTTTTTGTAATAATTTTTTTTGTTCATGTTTAATGAAGAAATTTTTGTATTTAAAAACGATGTTCTGATAAAAATACAAAACTTTCAATTAAACATGAAAAATGCAAATTTGTATAAAATTCACACCATTTTTTTCTGAAAAATATATATTAAATTTTTATGTAAATTTGGCATTTTTAATGTTTAATGAAACTTTTTCTGTCTGAACTTTTACGTAAATTTGGCGTTTTTCGTGTTTATTGAAACTTGTATTTTTGTCTTATGTACATTTTTCAAACTATTTTGTATTTTTATCAGAAAACATTTTTGTTAATTTGGCTTTTATCATGTTTAATGAAACGTTTTCTATCAGAAATTTTATTTAAATTTGGCGTTTTTCGTCTTTTAATAAAAAACATTTATGTAAATTGTTTAGTGAAATGGTTTTTATCAAACATTTTCATGCAAAACTGCCCTTTTAATGTACGTTATATTTATTTTTTTATTTCCATAAATTCTGCATTTTCTAGGTTTTTTTCCCTCCTCCTGAACAGTAAATATTTGTACTTATATTATGTAATATTTTGGGTATTTGTACATTTGAAACGCATGGAAATCCAAGCACAGTAGTCTCTTTTGTTTGTTTTATTTGCAAAGCTGCACAGGAGGAGTATCCGCTATCGTGAAAGTGATGCTCATGTTTTTCTGTTTGTTTCTAGATCTTATGCAGCGTTTGCGGAACAGAGATCGTGAACGTGAGCGGAGGAGTGGAGGACTGAGAGCCGCATCCAGACGAGACCGAGACAGGTGAGTTCACCTGTGCTCCTACACTGCCATAGGCCTCTCCCACAACAGTATAATGACACAGACACTGAATTTGTTTCTTCCACAGAGACTCGAGGAGGCAGCTGTCCATCGACACTCGGCCGTTCAGGCCTGCATCAGAAGGGAACCCCAGCGATGAACCGGAGCCGCTGCCCGCTCACAGACAAGCTCTCGGAGAGAGACTGTACCCTCGAGTGCACACCATGCAGCCGGTACTACTTGATATTACAGTTTGGTAACGGAGAAATTGATGATATAGCAACAAATGGAGCTTTTGTAAAATGGGTTATTTTGGTTCACAGGCATTTGCTAGTAAAATCACAGGGATGCTGCTGGAACTTTCCCCCGCTCAACTGCTGCTGCTGCTGGCCAGTGAAGACTCGCTCAGAGCTCGTGTGGAGGAAGCCATGGAGCTCCTCATAACACATGGAAGGTCAGAGGTCAATCTCATGAAACACGTTTAGCACATGTATATTTAAGAATATGTAGCATAAAGAGAATGAGGTGCATTAAGATTTTTTGTGATTAGTATTTTCATGAACATTTAAGCACATTTCTGACCAAATTTAATTACAGTAATGCTTGGGGTAAAAACACTTGGGGTACTACTTTCCCTTTCACAGGGAAAATGGTGCTGACAGCATACTGGACCTCGGCCTGCTCGACGCTCCTGAAAAAGCACAGGTATGTTGAGTAATTGTTTGTTTACATTAATGCGATGCATCATTGTACTTGTATAGTGCCACTTTCGTTTCCCATCTCTCTTAAAAATGTTACCATTCGATTTGAATATGCAAATACAATTTTATTTGAAATATGAGCATGTGACATGAATTGGAGGCAGATTGCTGCCATCTGGTGAGCAAAATATAAATCACATGACTTGAACACCATGTGATGCCAGTAACAGCCAGTAGATGACTGTAGACACACACTGTGCAGTCTGATGACTTGATGTAACATAATTTATATTTTATCTCAAGATATGCATCTGAATATATAGTTAGACGTTATAAAACTATTATTTGTCAAAGTTGAACATTTTAAAATGGATTTGAAGTGTCCGTTTTTACAGTTAATGTCATTATGCTTGCAGTCAAACCTGACCATGGTGTTACAAAGACACATTTTTCTACCAATAATTCATTAGCATGAGCCCGGCCTCGTCTCGCTAGTCGCCCCGGCCGTGGATACACGCTCTATCTCCCAAACCGGACCAAGCTCCCCCGAGACCTTTTGAAAACGAGCCCGGCCTCGTCTCTCTCTAGCCCACCGGGAACATAAAAAGGGCCCACGGTGTTGCCAGAGGGAGAGACAGCCTGTCAGTGGTGCTGAAAGGAAAGCAGCATCGATTTAGTCGTTTTTCCGGCTATCTTCATCGGCCTTGACCCTCACCGCAGCACTCTTCCTGCGGCCCCTCGCTCCCTACGGCCTCACACACCCTCCCTGATGCCTCCCCACATCCGGGGACAGCTAGTGGACTCAATGGAGGTCAATGGGCTGAGTGGAGGTTGAACGCCCGTATCTCGGGAACCCGGAGGCCTTTGACTCCGGGGCCAGGCTCGTTCAAAAGAGCCTCCCGGGGCCTTTCCAACAAGCCCGGCCTCGGCTCTCTAGTCACCCGGGGCGCGGAGATGTAAAAAAAGCTCTGCGTTATAGTCTCACCAGTTCATTTGTTAGTGTTTGTGAGAGTGGGGGTGTATATTTTTGCACAGATGTTTTATGGTGCGTTCACATACAACGCAAAGCTCGCACGAGTAACGCAATCCCGTGAGTATTCCCGCTTCTCTTCCGGAAAAAAACACGATGACGGGCTTCTATGACAACTTATTATTCCGCCATCAACCATGGCCGCTATCACATCGATTGCAGCTCTGCATCTGTCGTGGAAGTCCCAGAAACGTTGACGTTGTGTCATACAATTCCGGGTGCCCACACACACACAACACCGCTACAACCATTTTTTCATCCATTTTTCAAGATTTCTTCTGCTACTACGTCAGTGGCATCCGGACAATCTCAATGCTGATAGTCTTTCACGACAACGCATCATGCAGATATTTCACTCGAGTTTAAATATTTCAACTCACGCAAACACGTGAATAAAGTGATTTCGCGTTTTCACTTCGCACCATTCGCTTCATTGGCGCCGCAGATTCTCTTCTATTAGCGTCTTTGCGTTGACTTTGTATGTAATCGTGCCGGGTGAAACACTCACTCCGCGTTGTATGTGAACGCACCATTAGAGTCTCGCTCTGTAATTTCGGTCTGTTTTTTTCCCGCATTGTGGCTGATTTATTGACCGTATTTGACAGACGATAAAAATTACGTTTTTGTTTTTTTTTTAGTCTTACCCATTCGTTTTCAATGGTCGGTCAATTTTGACCGCAAATACGAAACTTTTCACGACCACTTAGACTTGTCGAATCCAGCCCAATTTTTTTTTTTATGTTCAGATGGCAAATGGAGGAAAAGTCAGCAAGTCTTGTACTGCTCCGATAAAGGGGACCGTTTTTAGTAAATTGGGAAAATGTATTTATTTAGACTGACTGAATACCATTGGAGGGTTAATTGTGATTTCTGTATTTCTGCAGCAGGAGAACAGGAAGAGACACGGCTCAACCCGCAGTGTGGTAGACATGGAGCTGGACGACCCTGATGATGGAGATGATAATGCTCCCCTGTTCTACCAGCCGGGTAAGAGGGGCTTCTACTCCCCACGGCCGGGCAAGAACACCGAGGCGAGACTCAACTGCTTCAGGAACATCGGCAGGTACGAGGAAAGATCTACCTGGGATTGAAGCTCCAGCGTCTTGTCAAATTCAAACAAATAATCAGGGTTTCATTTTTTCCCTCCCGTCTCCAGAATACTGGGCTTATGTCTGTTGCAGAACGAGCTTTGTCCGATCACACTGAACAGACACGTCATCAAGGTGTTGCTCGGCAGGAAGGTGAAAATCTAGGTGTCAAATAACCAAAATCGTGCCAGATGCTGGTGTGGATTTGTGTGTGCTGACGCATGTGTCCTCTCTTGCTGCAGGTGAACTGGCATGACTTTGCTTTCTTCGACCCGGTGATGTACGAGAGCCTGCGGCAGCTGATTCGTCACTCTCAAACCGAGGAAGCGGAGGCTGTGTTCGCCGCAATGGATCTTGCCTTCGCTATTGACCTCTGTAAAGAGGAGGGAGCTGGACAGGTACCGGCTGCATATTCGGTTTATATAAAGAGGAACTCGTTTGAGCAGCTGTGTGTGTCTGATAGTGTTGTGTGCGTGTGGCCTGTAGGTGGAGCTGTTGGCCGGTGGAGTGAACATGCCTGTGACTCCTCTGAATGTGTACGAGTATGTGAGGAGATACGCCGAGCACAGGATGCTGGTCGTCGCAGAACAGCCGCTGCATGTGAGTGCACTCGGCAAATGTGGAACATGCATAGTCAGTGATTTAACGTAGAAGGATTGAGCAATATTGTGGGTTTGATTTTAAGGCCATGAGGAAGGGTCTCCTGGACGTGCTTCCAAAGAACGCTCTGGAGGACCTGACGGCAGAAGACTTCAGACTGCTGGTCAACGGCTGCGGAGAAGTCAACGTCCAGATGCTCATTAGTTTCACCTCTTTCAACGATGAATCGGGTACATCCGTGTTTGTCTTGTTAACTAAATCACTGACAATTGTTTGTTGGCGAAGGGACGAAAAAGACCCATTTTGACCATGATAACAAATGAGAAAATAATATTTTAAGATGCCCTAACTATGTTTAAATTTGTACCTTTTTTTTTATTTTATTTTTTTTTTAAGAGAAAATCAAGAACGAACAACTAAATCACACTCTCTCGATACAGATGGCTGAACGTCAAAATGTGAGAGAAAAACAGAGTTTTGGGGCACTTTGCTGCATATCAGTCATGGGACAAAAGTGAACGTGAGAAGATTAGCGACAGAGCAGTTGGCAAATCAAAGATTCAAATATGTTGGGAAAGTTTTGAGAACGAAGTAAAAGCGGACATTGCCGCTAAAATCACGGACTGCTTGGTACCGTTGGGGAACCGAGAACCGGTTCCATTTTTCACCAGAACCGTGTGATTTTTCATGACGTTTGGTTAGCGGTTCTCACCGTTAAATGATGTACACACATGAGATGTAGACTCCAGTCATATCAGAAACCCTATAAAAGCGGTTTAATTTGACTCCAGCCAGGTCTCCTTAGCAACCAAATTGGGCCGGTTGCTAGGGAGGGTAGAGTCACATGGGGTAACCTCCTCATGGTCACTATAATGTGGTTCTCGCTCTCGGTGGGGCGTGTGGTGAGTTGTGCGTGGATGCCGCGGAGAATAGCGTGAAGCCTCCACACGCACTACGTCTCCACGGTAACACGCTCAAGTCACGTGATAAGATGCACAGATTGACGGTCTCAGATGCGGAGGCAACTGAGATTTGTCCTCCACCACCCGGACTGAGGCGAGTCACTACGCCACCACGAGGACTTGGAGCACATTGGGAATTGGGCGTTCCAATTTGGGGAAAAAAGGGGAGAAAATGGAGCGGGTTGCCCCTTCATGGGTGCTGCCATGTTGACCGGACATAACACCGTGTCATGAATTGACTTATTGAGTTACTACCACTAATAATGACAATAATAACAACATGTTTACTCTATCAAGTGCTTTCAGCCAATGTAAACAAAACAAGCAAACCAAACAACAAATCAACAAACACAATATACTTACTACAAACAACACCGAAGCCCAAGTCAACCGGGAGGGTCTGCCACTAAAGTGTGATTTACAGAATATAAGTTGCATTTTTTTCATCATCTAAAAGGTCCCGCCCGCGACTTATAATCCAAAGCGACTTGCATCATTTATGCCTAACGGATGTCGGCCTGTGAAACACTCGGGTGCACCAAGTTAGATAAAAAACATCAGTCATAGAGATGGTAGAAGTGTTTTGAAGTTGCCAATTATGAATATTTTGCCTTTTATAAAGTACATGTATGCAACCAGTTTAAATATTCAGTCATCATAACGTTATATTTGAAGCAAACTCTAGAACACTTAAAACTCATGCCCACAAAATGACGCATCGCACTCGTAATAACTTTCAGTCAATGAACAGGATGATTAATACTTGGCAAAGAGGGTTGCAAATATCAGACTCGTAGAGCGCATCGGTTGACTACGATCCTTCAGGGCTGTGTAATAAATCAAAATAACATCAAAATGGAGATATGGTCATATGTGATTTAACTGCGATTTAAAGACCAATTAACATGATCTGTGTGCATGTGACCTCACTTGCAGTGTCATAAAAACCCCAGTTTAGGGTGAAGTAAATAAGACTGTAAATTTGGGCTGCAACTAACGAATATTTTATAATATTTTTAATATCTAACGATTATTCGACTATCCGGCTTTATTGCAATGATTAATCATTAGCTCATAGTTGATTATTCAGCTTGTGTCCTGACTTAAAAGGTTGTATTAAATGTGCTACTAACAATAAAGAGGACAAAATCATCTTGGTGAAATATCTCTAAATTAAAGTTTAATTTAGTAAAGAAATTCACTGCAAAAATCCTGTTATCAAGTGTTTTTGTCTAGTTTTCCATTTAAAATTGTCTAAAAATGCTTAAAACAAGATACATTTACTTGAGAAGCAACATATAATATATTTAGACTTTTAAGAGAATCTATCTTGAATATACAGTAAGTGTATTTTGTATACAAGTGTGTTTTTCCACTTGGTTAAACTCTCACTTGCAGTAAAGACAAAATATACTTCATAAATAAATATATTCAAGATCTATTCTCTAAAAGCAAGTCTAAATATCTTATATGCTGGTCAATGCATCTTTTTGTTTTTTAAAGGATTTTTAGATATTTAAAATATTTGTGTTTTTAATATTATATTCAAATTTCTCAGTTAACAGTTTTTTCTTCTGCAGTATAGCTGCTAAAGTAAATGTACATTGTTTTAAAGTTTAAGATATTTATATTAGAAAACAAGCCAAAATAAAAACAAATGTAACGATGTAACGCGTTAAATATAGCCGCATTAACGGTGTAACGCGTTGAATATATCCCAATTAACGATGTAACGCGTTAAATATAGCCGCGTTAAATATATCCCAATTAACGATGTAACGCGTTGAATATGTCCCAATTAACGATGTAACGCGTTGAATATGTCCCAATTAACGGTGTAACGCGTTGAATATATCCCAATTAACGATGTAACGCGTTGAATATGTCCCAATTAACGGTGTAACGCGTTGAATATGTCCCAATTAACGGTGTAACGCGTTGAATATATCCCAATTAACGGTGTAACGCGTTGAATATGTCCCAATTAACGGTGTAACGCGTTAAATATATCCCAATTAACGATGTAACGCGTTGAATATGTCCCAATTAACGGTGTAACGCCTTGAATATATCCCAATTAACGGTGTAACGCGTTGAATATGTCCCAATTAACGGTGTAACGCGTTGAATATATCCCAATTAACGATGTAACGCGTTGAATATGTCCCAATTAACGGTGTAACGCGTTGAATATATCCCAATTAACGATGTAACGCGTTGAATATGTCCCAATTAACGGTGTAACGCGTTAAATATATCCCAATTAACGGTGTAACGCGTTGAATATGTCCCAATTAACGGTGTAACGCGTTGAATATGTCCCAATTAACGGTGTAACGCGTTGAATATGTCCCAATTAACGGTGTAACGCGTTGAATATAACCCAATTAACGGTGTAACGCGTTAAATATAGCCGCATTAACGATGTAACGCGTTAAATATAACCCAATTAACGGTGTAACGCGTTAAATATAGCCGCATTAACGATGTAACACGTTAAATATAGCCGCGTTAAATATATCCCAATTAATGATGTAACGCGTTGAATATAACCCAATTAACGGTGTAACGCGTTAAATATAGCCGCATTAACGATGTAACGCGTTAAATATAACCCAATTAACGGTGTAACGCGTTAAATATAGCCGCATTAACGATGTAACACGTTAAATATAGCCGCGTTAAATATATCCCAATTAATGATGTAACGCGTTAAATATAACCCAATTAACGATGTAACGCGTTAAATATAACCCAATTAACGGTGTAACGCGTTAAATATAGCCGCATTAACGATGTAACACGTTAAATATAGCCGCGTTAAATATAACCCAATTAATGATGTAACGCGTTAAATATAACCCAATTAACGATGTAACGCGTTAAATATAACCCAATTAACGGTGTAACGCGTTAAATATAGCCGCATTAACGATGTAACGCGTTAAATATAACCCAATTAACGGTGTAACGCGTTAAATATAGCCGCATTAACGATGTAACACGTTAAATATAGCCGCGTTAAATATATCCCAATTAACGGTGTAACGCGTTGAATATGTCCCAATTAACGATGTAACGCGTTAAATATAACCCAATTAACGATGTAACGCGTTAAATATAACCCAATTAACGGTGTAACGCGTTAAATATAGCCGCATTAACGATGTAACACGTTAAATATAGCCGCGTTAAATATAACCCAATTAATGATGTAACGCGTTAAATATAACCCAATTAACGATGTAACGCGTTAAATATAACCCAATTAACGGTGTAACGCGATAAATATAGCCGCATTAACGGTGTAACGCGTTAAATATAACCCAATTAACGGTGTAACGCGTTAAATATATCCCAATTAACGATGTAACGCGTTGAATATGTCCCAATTAACGGTGTAACGCGTTGAATATATCCCAATTAACGGTGTAACGCGTTGAATATATCCCAATTAACGGTGTAACACGTTGAATATAACCCAATTAACGGTGTAACGCGTTAAATATAGCCGCATTAACGATGTAACGCGTTAAATATAACCCAATTAACGGTGTAACGCGTTAAATATAGCCGCATTAACGATGTAACACGTTAAATATAGCCGCGTTAAATATATCCCAATTAATGATGTAACGCGTTAAATATAACCCAATTAACGATGTAACGCGTTAAATATAACCCAATTAACGGTGTAACGCGTTAAATATAGCCGCATTAACGATGTAACGCGTTAAATATAGCCGCGTTAAATATATCCCAATTAATGATGTAACGCGTTAAATATAACCCAATTAACGATGTAACGCGTTAAATATAACCCAATTAACGGTGTAACGCGTTAAATATAGCCGCATTAACGATGTAACACGTTAAATATAGCCGCGTTAAATATAACCCAATTAACGATGTAACGCGTTAAATATAACCCAATTAACGATGTAACGCGTTAAATATAACCCAATTAACGGTGTAACGCGTTAAATATAGCCGCATTAACGATGTAACGCGTTAAATATAACCCAATTAACGGTGTAACGCGTTAAATATAGCCGCATTAACGATGTAACACGTTAAATATAGCCGCGTTAAATATATCCCAATTAACGGTGTAACGCGTTGAATATGTCCCAATTAACGATGTAACGCGTTAAATATAACCCAATTAACAATGTAACGCGTTAAATATAGCCGCATTAACGGTGTAACGCGCTAAATATAACCCAATTAACGGTGTAACGGGCTAAATATAGCCGCATTAAATATAGCCGCATTATTGATGTAACGCGTTAAATATAGCCGCATTAAATATAGCTGCATTAAAGATGTAACGCGTTAAATATAACCGCATTAAAGATGTAACGCATTAAATATAACCGCATTAAAGATGTAACGCGTTAAATATAGCCGCATTAAAGATGTAACGCGTTAACGCGTTAAATATAGCCGCATTAAATATATCCCAATTAACGATGTAACGTGTTAAATATATCCCAATTAACGATGTAACGCGTTATATATATATAGCCGCATTAAATATAGCCGCATTAAAGATGTAACGCGTTAAATATAGCCGCATTAAAGATGTAACGCGTTAAATATAGCCGCATTAAAGATGTAACGCGTTAAATATAGCCGCATTAAAGATGTAACGCGTTAAATATAGCCGCATTAAAGATGTAACGCGTTAAATATAGCCGCATTAAAGATGTAACGCGTTAAATATAACCGCCTTAAAGATGTAACGCGTTAAATACAGCCGCATTAAAGATGTAACGCGTTAAATACAGCCGCATTAAAGATGTAACACGTTAAATATAGCCGCATTAAAGATGTAACACGTTAAATATAACCGCATTAAATATAGCCGCATTTAAATATATCCCAATTAACGATGTAACGCGTTTTATATATATATATATATATATATAGATATATACACAATCACATTGATTGATCGACATGTTATTTTATCAATATATTTTTGAGACATCGATATATTAAAATCTGCCGATATTTAAATTGGAATCCCAAAATGCTTTCCAATTCACTCAGTTGGCCTGTTTAACAGTCTGGTGTAATAGCGTTGGGAGACCACAAGGGGGTGATATAACACATCACACTTTCCTATTTATTTATTTTGCATTTATAATTATTTCATTTCTCTAGTGTTATGTTTAAATTTGCCAATTTCCCCTTTATACATTTATAACAATTATTTAAAAATGAAAATTGCAATTTTCCTGTTAAGAATAAAAAAAAAAAAACACTTTTATAAAAAAAAAGTTTTTGTATTACAATACATTTGTATCAAATTATTTTACTATTTGAATGCTATTAATATTTTCCTATAACAAAGTATTTCTGTCCCCAATACTGCCGTCATTACATCACGCAAATATTATACAGAACGAGTTTTTCCCAAATACTTTTTCAATTTATCACAGAAAATGTCCATTTAAAGAACAGAAATGTGATTTTAAGTATAAGAGGGATTTGAAAAGTTCATTAGGTGTCATTTACCAATTCTGCGAACTTTTACCTGGAAACCATTTTTATCAATTCAGTCAGTCGCCCGCTTGGCTAGCTTGAGTTAGCAAAGTCACAATCAATCTTTATTCCAGAATAAATGTACTGTATGTAAATATAAATAACTGTTGCAACAAAGATAAAACATACTTTTCAAGAAATTGGCACGAGTGCCCCAACCTAACTGATAATGTTCATTTTAATTCATTTTTAATCATGTTAATATTTTCAACTCCAGGTGAAAATGCGGAGAAGCTGCTGCAGTTCAAGCGTTGGTTTTGGTCCATCGTTGAAAAGATGAGCATGACAGAGAGGCAAGATCTGGTATGTCCATTTCTTGACTCTAAACCTTTGGCAATAAATGTCCATTACAGCCTATCTTTGTGCCTAAATTGGTTTGACACCCGCAGGTGTACTTCTGGACCTCCAGTCCGTCTCTGCCGGCCAGTGAAGAAGGATTTCAGCCCATGCCCTCCATCACCATACGCCCACCAGACGACCAGCACCTGCCCACCGCCAACACCTGCATCTCTCGCCTTTACGTGCCACTTTACTCTTCCAAACAGATTCTCAAACAGAAACTTTTACTAGCCATCAAGACCAAGAACTTCGGCTTTGTGTAGTTGAACGAAAACGTGTTTAATTGTTGTGTAATATTACTAGTTCCATTTTTGTAGTTTATTTTTTGTCTATACAATTTTATGAAATATAAAAGTCATTGTTTTGGTCTGCGTTGCAAACGCTGGCGGCTTGTTCTTATTTCGTTTCCTTTTTTTTTTTTTTTAAATTTTATTTCCGTTATCGGAGTATAACGCAACATTCCTGCATTGGCTTTCGTAAAGTTGAAGCCTGTAGCTTCATTGGCTCGAACTGTAACTTCCGTGACTTTGGCCCGATGGTCAAAACTGTCCGCCAAAACCCAGCCAAAGAAAACCGCAGGAGTATTTAAAGAAAAAGAAAGGTTTCACTGTGATTTATTATTATTATTTTATTTTTTTTTACCTGGCCTAAACATTAAAATCACTGAGAGTTCACCGCTGCCTTTGTGGAAAGTCGTTTTTTCTTGTATAGAGGGAGTAGGGAATTTCAAAATAAACATGGATGCAAAGTAATGTTGTGCTTCTTATTCATCTTTTCATTCTTAAGCATTATTAGCATTATTATTATTATTATTATTATTATGCTTGTATTACAGAAATGTGTTTATGGTTAGGTGATGCATAATGTGATCATGGGTTTTAAGAGCTGGTCAAAATCATGTAAAGGGTCACGTGTACATTTTTAGATCATTTAGCCTTTTTAAATTGTCCTGCGGTGTGACAAATTAATTTTATAAGTATAAATATGCAATATTTGTCATAGACACTGCATGTATGATTATATAGAAATAATAATAATAATAAATGATATAGAAATGGCTAATGGTTGACGTTTAAAATGGCTTTAGATGGAGTGTAGCATATCAAACCATGTCAACTTTCCAAAATTAATGTCAGTTTTCATGTACCCGTGTATATATTTTGCTTTTTTTTTTTTTATTGTTTTTAACCTCGCAGATCTGCCAACCTGTACGCATTTTGCGTAGCGTGTACGCATTTTGACGTCAAAGTACGCTGGAACGATTTGTCACTCTAAACTACGCAAAAACCTAGTGACGCCTCTGCGCACGCGCAGTACTCAAATCAAGCAGCTAGCAAAAGTAGAGTTCGACCAATCATAGCGCTGGGTTCATTACCCAACTAGCAATCGGTTATGATTGACAAGTACGCCTATCATAAGAGACTGCATAACAACAGCAACACAAAATCCTGCTCGACCCCGCTTCCACTCCCGCAGTCTTACTGATTTCTTAAGCGAGGACAGTACAGTAGTCTGTAGTCCGTGTGTTCCAGAATGTTCCGGCGCGTGTTCTGCGCTCACACACGTGGTGTTTTTCCGTCTCAGCGACTTTGCTATTGGCTGCTGACTAACTCCTGTATTGATTGGCTGCATCTCTTCGAGTCTCTTGTGATTGGCTGTTGTTGGACGAGGACAGAGAGAAAAGCGGGAATTTGATTGATTTATTTATTTTTATATGAAAAAACTTACAAAACTCTCTTAGGGGAGAAATAAGAAATATAAATCACTAGGAACAATAAAATTATTGTCAATTATTGTATTGAAATAAAAGCGTCCCCCACACAATACTGAACAACAGAAAGCAAACAAGGGGGTATTAGTTTTAAAAAAAAGTCTCGAGAAAAAATACAAATATTAAAGAAAACATTAAAATAAAAGCATCCTTTAGACTTAGCATACTAGTGGATATTTATCAATACAATTGTCTGGATATATCACGACACATCTTTCTTGCAATTTTACTAGATGTTACTTTTTTAAGTGAGGAAAATACAAATTATAATCGTTCATAAACCATGAAAAAGAAGGCTTTGAATATCTTCACTTACAATGAATATGATATATTTACCCATGTGAACAATCATTAACCAAATTCAGATAGGAAACTCCGCAACCGGATTTATTTTATAAATTATTTTAAAGCGAGTCTCTTTGACTTTAGGGGAAATGGGCCATTTGATGAATTTGCAAATGTGGGTTATCTGTGGACAGGACCTTGTACACACAATCCTCTATTATAATCCAAAAACATTATATATTTCAAAAAATCATTAATACATTTGTTATTACATTTACTGTAATGTAAATTACATTCATTAATGACTAGATTTGGAAAGGTTGGTGAAAGTCATATTCTCACATACATCAATGTGTTTTGGATTAACTGTAATAATGGTATTAATTTACACATTTTATTATATTCTCTATAAGTGCGGTTAAGATTATACTTGAGCAAAAAGGCAATATGTTCCAAGAAGTTACCATTATCTAATATATCATTCACAAACACAATACCTCTGTCATACCAATCACTTTTAAACAATGATGTCCTATTAATTGTAATGACCCTGTTATTCCATGGGGTGGATCCATGGGGAGAAAAGTTGTGGGTAAATATAATTTTACAGTATTGGAGAAGTTGTTTGTGGAAGTTTGCTAATTTAATAGGAATCTTAGTTACCTCAAAATCACATTTGAAAAGAAATTCAAGCCCACCTATTATATTAAATAGAGATCTGTGTATGTGAAACCACAGAGAGTAATGTTGTGATAAGTGATTTCAACCATTTACTCTTAAATGCCCCAAACATCAAAGTCCAAGGGGTTGATGCCACCCTTATCATACTCTTTGACTAACTGTGATTTCCTAATATAATGGGTTTTATTTTACCAAAGGAGGGAACTGGGAAGATTGGGAATTGGATGCAAAGCAATCAAAGTCCAATCCTTACTGTTAACCAACTCCTGCATTGATTGGCTGCATCTCTTCGAATCTCTCTGATTGGCCGTTGTTGGACGAGGACAGACAGAAAGCGGGACGATTGGGAAGCGGATGATGGTGGACAGTAAAGAGGTTATGGTTTCTTTCTAAATTCCTCAATTTCTTGTAGCTGTAAGATGTTTTGAGCGTATATATATATATATATGTGTGTGTGTGTGTGTTTTCTGTCTTTGATAATAACTGGAAATAGGTGGAAATACAAAACGCAGCGTTTAGTGAACCTGTTTAGAGGTACCCTGAACGCAGGTCCATCTAACGTTAATGTTGAAGGGAACGTTAGTGTTTCACACAATGGTAAGTGTAGATCGCTCGATGTGAGACCGTTCCCAGCTTGTTAGTGTGGTACTGCACGGGTCATCCACGACTCATCAGCCTCAACATGAGTTCATCATGTAGATGAAATGCTCAGAGAGGAAGCCAGTCCGGCCCTGGGACGCTTGGGGCTGGGAAACACAGCAGGTACCGCAGAATATGGCCAGGATAGTTTAGTGTATATATATATATACGCTCAAAACATCTTACAGCTACAAGAAATGAAGGAGGAATTTAGAAAGAAACCATAACCTCTTTACTGTCCGCCATCATCCGCTTCCCAATCGTCCCGCTTTCTGTCTGTCCTCGTCCAACAACAGCCAATCACAAGAGATTCGAAGAGATGCAGCCAATCAATGCAGGAGTTGGTCAGCAGCCAATCGCATTGGTTAACAGAAAGGATTGGACTTTTGATCTAAATGTCAAATCAGAAATGGAAGGAACAAAGTACATTTTTGTCTCGATTTATTTTGCGAGTAGTTTCTGAAGCTCAGAGTCTCCGAATGTATAATAATCTACATCATTAAGCCTTTCATTGTGGGTGTGCCACTGAAACAGATCTTTAAAAGGGTCACAGAAACCAAAACACACGTGACACATACAGTGTTTTTATAAATCACAGCTTTATTTAAATAGTTGGCGCCTTGAAGAGCCACTTCACATCTTTTTGCTCTTCCTCACCATCGTGGTTCCTCCTACGGTCAGAGTCTGAAAAATTGAC
Organism: Moxostoma hubbsi; assembly: GCA_032164185.1. Lineage (NCBI taxonomy): Eukaryota > Metazoa > Chordata > Actinopteri > Cypriniformes > Catostomidae > Moxostoma > Moxostoma hubbsi. Next base: position 2,542,641 of record JAVLUX010000014.1, read on the forward strand.
GGAGAACAGAAAATGTTAGTATTACTAATCTTTCCATTTCAAAGATGGACCCAGATGAGCAAATACTGCATTGCCTGTTAGTTCAGTACCAACCTCAACCATCTCTCCTCCTCTGATCTCCTGGATGTGAGAGAATTTATCCGTCTGACACACCAGTCTTCCTCCGTCCAGTTTGATGATGCACTGAAAACAAGACAAAACCATCTGCAGTTCAGAGATAGATAGTCCTGCACTGAAAGGAAGTGCATGTTTAATGGGTGTTGTGCCATCAGAAGCATAAAAAGTACCACAAATTTATACTGAAAGTCGATTATAGTGATGAAGCATGCACTGTTTGACATTCAAAATTACTTTGAGCTTCTTGCCGTCCATGGTGGTTATTTCAGCTTCCTTTCCGACGGTGAAGGAGTTAGTGACGGTCTTCCCCGGGGTCTTGGATGTGATGGTGAAGTCGTTGCCGGTTTGTTGGATTTCGGTCACTGGTTTGACGTCCTTGGCCAGTTTAATGATATCTTCTGGGAGTGCTGCGAGAACAGAAACATACAGATGCTGAGAGACCTGCAGTCACGGCTTTGGTCGAGTGTGTTCATGGGTGGAAGTACTTACCAATGGCTCTGAGGAACTCCTCGTAGTTCTCCTGGACGTATACCTGCCATGTCCCATTGAAGGCCATGTCTGCTGTGTATTCGAGAGACCGCTTTGAGAAGCCCAACACAATGTAAAGCGGCCGTGGGTGTCACTCAGGTACTTATACTCGACTGTGAGTTTAATTATTAATTTTTTCAACTTTTTTTAAAATTCTGTTTGAACAACCCAGAGTTCAGTAACGTCGTGTGTGAGGTAATGCCCCTCTAAACTGATCAGATCGAAATGCTGTAATATTACAACAACCATAGAGAGGGGTTTTTTGGACTATTTGCCACTTTTTCAAATAATAGTTCAGTCATCAAAACTAAGAAATAACACAAATCTTTTTTGGAAATTAATATTAAATAATAAATAAATTCGGTTTTAGCACAATGTGTGGACTTTTCAGACAGTCCCTGGTTTCCTGGTGGGCCGACGCATTTTGGGGCCAATCAGGAGTGCACTGGCCATTGGGAAAACTGAGCGGGCCAGTGGGTCGCTGCGAGACGGGCCAAACGGCCAGCGATACGCTAAAATGAGCCGCTGCGTTATGCAGAACGGACCACAAAGCGGCGCCGCGATGTGCAGAAAAGGACAGTGAGTGAGCACACCCCTACAGTATTAATGTTTTTTAAGGATTCAAGTATTGCAAAATTAGTTGCAAAAATAAAGGGCATCTTGTGGGGCAGTTGCTTCTGTTTCACACATGACAGTAAAAGACGGAGCACCAGCTGGTCCTGAATAAATGATTAAATCAATTATAATAATGACAAGCGTGCATGTGCACAATTATATTTTTACTCTGTGCATTGTGGGATTTAAACGTGGCTTGAGCGTTCTGACGACGTTCACCAAAATTCGTTCAGATCCATTTAATGATTCAGTGTCCATTTCTGATGATGTCAGAAGGCGACAAACGAGTGTGAAACGAGTTAGTCACTGGATCAACCATCAAAACAACATTTAATCCATTAAAATGACAAAAGAGACTAAAAAGAGACTTCAGTAGAAGTTTATAAGAACAAATACAGTTTGTGATCTGCTGAACATGACTTTCACCATCTCTCGTTTGTGTTCCTCGTCTCGAGATTATTGAGATCAACATCAGTGCAGATTAAAAACATGATAAATGATCGTTGTAGAAATGAACGGAGTCGTGTTGATTAGACTGTCGGACTGGCGGTCTGTTACGTAAGGGTTGTTTCGGCTCATGAAACTCACCTGTGATTGGCTGGATGGTCGCTCAATCAGCCCAAAGTAATAAATCATGAAGAATACTGTATACGAATCCACCATTCAGACTCAGTACGGGTTTAGCTCGGAAAAGTGCGTGGGACACAAATCACCGTTTTAAAGAGTGCATGGGACGTGTCCCGTACATCCCCCGCGGCTGCTACGCCCTTGATGAGAAGACAGAACGGGAATCCCACTTGCTAAAAAAATGCACCTTTGTTTTACTACAGTAACCATGTTTGAACCATTATATTCATAGTGGAACTGTAGTAATAATGGCCATTTCGCAAATGAGTCACTCGTCAATTGCTCAAATGGTTTGGAGAAAGGAATCGGAATCAGTCGGACGGGCTCCACCGAGCGGGACCACATAAGAAGGGATAATTAAGAACAAAAGGTTATTGAGGTCATGAGGAACACTACCACATATGATGTGATTGCACATATATATCTAAATAATGCACGATTTGATAAACCCTCTTTAGTATTTATTTGGGGATCAAGTTGGAACTCTATTTGCTATTTTAGCTGATTTGATGCGTCTAGTAGCAACACCGAATATGCTGAACACAATGTCTTTGCAGACTGGACAAATCACATTTTATTGGGTTAATCTGTTGTAGAGGTTTATTTGAACTCACTGAACACATGACATGGATGTCACTTATTGTTTAGCTCCGCCTCTCGGCTCATTTTTAGGCTAAATGTTGTACAAGGCACCCAGTGAAACACTAGGCTGTTTAAAGTGACAGGTGAATGACACTGTGGACTATTTGCCCAAAAGAATCACCCTCTGATTGCATCATACCACATGAAACAAAGTTTGCAACTCTATTATGAAATCTCTCTTGCTGATACATTTGAGCCTTGGCTGACAATTTACAGTGCCACAACGATGGGTTTGATTGGCACTTTATTCTGTAACCGGAGAGGAAACAAACTACAAATAAAACAAACCAAACATTATTTTGGCACAGCTCGTGTAACCAGGGGTTACCCTGTGTTTACTCTCCCAACGCTGGCCGTTTACATCTTTACGGCATCTGCCCGAGGCTTTTCACCATGCTTGTACACACTGACGGTCACAAGCACTGTCTCTGATCCGTACTTATTGCGTACGAAGATACTGTAGTTGCCGGAGTCCTCCATGGTGACGTGGTTTATAGTGAGAGTTGAGGAGTTGTTCTCATGTGAAACGTGGTATTGGGCCATGGACGCGATGTCTCTGTCGTTCTTCAGCCAGAACATTTCTGGCGCCGGGTCGCCATCAGCAAAACACGTCAAACATAGAGACTGAAGAGACGACACATAAATATAAAGAATAATTATGCAGTTATTTCATATATGGGCTGAATTGTAGAACCAGTGAGCACTTGGCATATTTGCAAAATGATCTTTACGTGGCTCGTTGTTTGTATTGTTGCGGTTTCCTGTTGGAAATGAACACTAGGGGGCGCTACAACAATAACGACTTTTATTAACGTCACACACATCGCCAGTCAAACGTCCGATTATCAGTTAGTTCCTCACACAATGCAATCTTATGACACGTTTACTACAGTCAAAGAAAAAGCTCTTTGGCTGAACTTCAGTCGTGGACAGTGGTTCGACGTGCTTGAAATTTCTCCCCAATTTGGAATGGCCAATTCCCAATGCGCTCCGAGTCCTCGTGGTGGCGTAGTGACTCGCCTCAATCCGGGTGGCGGAGGACGAATCTCAGTCGCCTCCGCGTCTGAGACCATCAATCCGTGCATTTTATCACGTGACTTGTTGAGCATGTTACCATGGAGACGTAGCGCGTGTGGAGGCTTCACGCTATTCTCCACGGCATCCATGCACAACTCACCACACGCCCCACCGAGAGCGAGAACCACATTATAGCGACCACGAGGAGGTTACCCCATGTGACTCTACCCTCCCTAGCAACCGGGCCAATTTGGTTGCTATAAGCGACCTGACTGGAGTCACACTGAGCACAACCTGGATTCAAACTCGCGACTCCAGGTGTGATAGTCAGCGTCAATACTCGCCGAGTTACGCAGCCCCCCCCGAAATTCGTTTTCTTAACTTAAAATTACTATGTAGTCTCAAACACTTTGTGTAGAAATAACTGAGTTGAATTGGGTAAACCCAACAAAATTAGACAGGTCAATGTAACTCACATAAATCTCTTATTTCTTTATGTACTATTGAAAGGGAATGTTAGCATGCTAAATCTCAACATAACAAAACAATCTCCTGAGACTCGAGCATGACCGCTGAGACTCGAGCATGATCGCTGAGACTCGAGCATGACCGCTGAGACTCGAGCATGACCCCTGAGACTCGAGCATGACCCCTGAGACTCGAGCATGACCGCTGAGACTCGAGCATGACCGCTGAGACTCGTGCATGACCGCTGAGACTCGAGCATGACCGCTGAGACTCGAGCATGACCCCTGAGACTCGAGCATGACCCCTGAGACTCGAGCATGACCCCTGAGACTCGAGCATGACCCCTGAGACTCGTGCATGACCGCTGAGACTCGAGCATGACCGCTGAGACTCGAGCATGACCGCTGAGACTCGTGCATGACCGCTGAGACTCGAGCATGACCGCTGAGACTCGAGCATGACCGCTGAGACTCGAGCATGACCCCTGAGACTCGAGCATGACCCCTGAGACTCGAGCATGACCCCTGAGACTCGAGCATGACCGCTGAGACTCGAGCATGACCCCTGAGACTCGAGCATGACCCCTGAGACTCGAGCATGACCCCTGAGACTCGTGCATGACCGCTGAGACTCGTGCATGACCCCTGAGACTCGTGCATGACCGCTGAGACTCGTGCATGACCGCTGTTTTTCTACTTATGAGGAAATGCGGTGCCAGTGTCCACGTATATGGACCAAGTTTATCAGCACGCTGACGTGCGAAAAATGAAGGCATTTTTTAAAGCGGCATATCAAACGAAACTAGAGACGTTACTCATTACACCCAAATAAATTTCAATGAAAAAACTTCTTAGCAGAGGCACTTTTGTTGGCACTGCGTCCGTAGAAACGCTTCACAGAAATCGACGGCATGTTGTTGAGTCACGTGACTCGGTGCACCAGAAGTTTAACCCTTTAAATGACAGTCTAGAGTCTTGTGAACAATATTCGGTTAGATTATTCGTTGTGAATAGCGAAGCCAAATTACAGCGACCACGCAAGTGGACACGGGGTCGCACGAGGTTAAACATTAACAAGTATCCCCTTTATATTCATCTTGCACAAAAACACATGAAATAACTCTTAATTTGAACATGTACTCTCTCGTTTGTGTCCCGCGCAAAGAATGCTGGGAAATTGAAATCACCAGCACAGTTTCCTCAATGCAACATTGACACCACAGAAAGAATGAATGTAGTTTGAACTCAAATGGATTGAGTAAACTTCCATTTTACACATTTTAAATGGATAGAAAACAATGGAATGAAGTTGTGAAGAAATGTTCTAGAATTGTGTTGCTTTAGTTCATTTTAATTAAGTAAACTGAACCATCAGCCAAAATAATTGTTTTGAGAAGTGCATGACTTGTAAGGCGATACATTTTAACGTGAGTGTGTTTAGTTTAGAGCTTTAACCTTAAAAGCTATTTGACATTTTAGAGATAATTTTACTCGCTTTTACCGCCACCCAGTGGACATTTCAGCTCAGAACCACGTAATATCATTTTGCAGTAATGTTGTTTTCATGAGATCAGGGTGGATGTACCTTATTCTCCATTATGGCCACAACATCAGGAAGCCCCTTTGTCACTTTGGCTCGATCTGTCGTAAAGAAAGTTATGATGAAATCTCTAATTTGCGAAATGCAATCGCTTTACTGAAACACAGCTAGAACAGAGTAAAACAAACACTTACTTTTCTCAGCAAACGCCACTTGCCTGTGAAAATAGGAATGAAAATGAGACATTTCAAACAATAATATGATGCATTGTTGTCACATGCTTAACCCTCAGACACACAAGCATTAATATTGATCTAACTTGATCTTGCCCGCTAATACTGACGAATTGCAAGCTAACTTGATTCGTAACATTCAAATAATTTAAACGATCTTCTCTTTACACTAAAAGTCCGGTATACAGGATAAATGTAAACAAATACGCTGGTTTCTTGATCATAGCGCAACATACGACACACAAAACATGCAATAGTGCATCATAACAGTGCAACAGTAAAGTGTCTGGTGTAGTTCGCTAGTATGTAGCTGTATGTGTGTATCAGGATGCTAATCGCTATGTTAGCTGAGAAGTAGTTTTCGTTTAGTCTCAATGTTTGTAGTAAAAACAATCATAACTGTGTAATTTTAATTATGCTACCTCATCTGTCAGCATGATGCCGGTGGATCACGTTCAGTCTCTTTGTACGTTACGACATTGTTTTGGTCGATGCTCGCGTCTCTATGGAGTGTGTGCACGAGCAACATGAAGCTGCTGCAGTTCACTGAACGGCCACAGGTGTCACTAATAACAAGCGTTTCTGAATCTTACGTACTGCACCTTTAATGGTCATTATCCTCCTGAGTCCCAGCAATTCATTTTCATGTAGGACGTTTGTTATTGAAGTTTTTCTTAAGTGGTAAATCTTGAGGTATTATCAGAGGACTCTCTGGGCTTTTCTGAGATACCAAATATTTGACAACTTCCTCTTCTTGATCTATAAATATGGTTTGAAATGCATAACATCAAATACAATATAATATTGATATTTAAAAAAGGGAAATTGTTAAACATTTTTCGCTGGCTCTCAGGATCTTATGGTAAGATGACATCACAATAGCTTGTATGGTAAGATGACATCACAATAGCTTGTATGGTAAGATGACATCACTATGGCTTGTATGGTAAGGTGACATCACAATGGCTTGTATGGTAAGATGACATCACTATGGCTTGTATGGTAAGGTGACATCACTATGGCTTGTATGGTAAGGTGACATCACAATGGCTTGTATGGTAAGGTGACATCACAATGGCTTGTATGGTAAGATGACATCACTATGGCTTGTATGGTAAGATGACATCACTATGGCTTGTATGGTAAGATGACATCACTATGGCTTGTATGGTAAGATGACATCATAATGGCTTGTTTGGTAAGATGACATCACAATAAGTTGTATGGTAAGATGACATCACAATGGCTTGTATGGTAAGATAATGAGATCTTTATAATGACAGAGCACACTGCATATATGAAAATACACAGAAATATTTGTTCATACTCTAAATACATCTTATAAAGTGTAAATTTCAGAATTGTCAAAGCTCTGTGATTGTTTGTGGTGTGCATGAATGTAACGATGATTGAGGTATTCCTCAAAAGCCTGTTAAAAAAATTTTCAATAAAATAATATTCAAAATTAAGTTTTATTAAAATAGCAAATACTCATTTTAAAATATCAGTAACAATATAATCATTACTGTCACTTTTACTTTATTAAAATAATCTGTCATTTGTCTCAACATAAGAGTCATTTTTCGTGCAAGTCCACCTTAATTTTAAATAGATCGATATAAACATTGAAACCACTTTTTCCACAAATAACCACTAGATGGTGCCATAAACATGTGAAAATTACATACTATAGTTTGTTTGACTCATCGGCTTGAACAGAGAGTGAAACAGGAGCCGTCACACATTGTGTATCTTATTTAATACACACGACATTACAGGGTTAAAACAATAATTTTTTTTAATGACGGGACAGCTCAGAAAAGAGCTGAAAATCATTTGGAATAGTCTGTCATTAACTGTATAGGCTTAAACACTTTAAGAATGTCTCAAAGTTTTTATTGTCAGGGGACGTCTGATTAATTTTTCAATCAGTAAACATGTAAAAATATTACAGATCAAATACTTACTTGGAAAATTCCAAAATGTTTGTTGTTCCAAAATGT
>JAVLUX010000014.1:2555429-2577929 GCA_032164185.1 Moxostoma hubbsi
TTAAAGATTAGCTTTTGCTGCCACCTGCTGGTTAACATATATAATGTAAAAAACAAAAGACAACCAGTAGCTCTTAACACATCTGCTCTTACACTTCAGTTTAGAACGGCAGGAACACAAGCGGAGTGACACACACACAGTGAAGCGTCCCAGTGCTCATGGGACGTCTCTCGTCCAATCAGATTCATGGACCGGAACGAACTGGTGTGTGTGTGTGTGTGTGTGTGTGTGTGTGTGTGTGTGTGTGTGTGTGTATATATATATGTATAGATAAGGCTATCTAGGGACCTGAGATGCAGATTCCATTTGTTTCATGAGAATTAACCAGCTCATATTTGTTGTTGAACCACTTACATGAAATATTCAGTAAAAACACATATATTATTTGAGCTGTAAAGTGTCCTGTCATCCTCCAGCACAAATATTGGAACTACTTTTCTATATGGAAATTGCGCAATATAGCCAATATAGTTATTTTCTGTTGTAACTGATATTATGCCACGAATGCTGTCGCTGAAGCTCAACTTATATTGTCTTTACTGTCTCTGGGCTCAGACACAGTTCACATATGGATTATTAGTGTGTGTGTGTGTGTGGTGTATAAATGATACCTGAGGTACAGTTAATGTACAGACACCTGTCTGCTCGTATACGGCCTGCGTGAGCTCCAATCCATCCTTAAACCATCTCACACGTGTGTCTTTATTTACATTAGTGACCTGCAGCAGTGGACACACTGGTTTTAATCTTATTTAAATGATAATGTCATGTGATTATTGACGGAATATCATTACCTTGCATTTCATAATCATTTCACAATTTGTGGTCACCGTCCAGGACAAGAATTCCTCGAAATGGGGACCTTGTAAAGCAAATCACAGAATAAATGAGATTTTGTTCTCATTTTTTATTATTAAATAAAAACAATGTGTAAAATATGCCCAGATTATTTATAACAATATTTTTACTGTATTTCTCTCATTACATTATCTAGCGAGGAAAAAAAATCTTCATAATATTAATAACTACAGTCTTGACCAACCCAAAATCATCTGAAAGCTTATATGCTCTACTATTCAATGCATGTGGGCATTATGAGCAAAACTGAACAAGTGCTTTGAAATTTGCTGACAAATCAGAAGTGCTGCGTTTTGATCATTTATTAAAAGAAATTGCGCTGTATATATTATTGCAATCAGTAAAAACATAAAATTGTCATCAAAATCATCAAATATCCATGTGTCATATATTGTTGGAAAGCTCTCAAAGAGTAAAGTACAACCAGTACATTTGTTTTACTCACAGACAAAAATATAGCGAGTAATAGCTAAGTATATGTCTTTGATAATTATGTTGGTGTTGCTTATATGCCGCATTTTTACTTATAATTTCACGAAAATAAATGGAACATAAATGACACATAGAGGATGAGATGATTATCTTTCAATCGAGCCCACACACAAGATAATCAGATGTATAGATCATTAGATAATCCACATGAAGCACAATGTTACATATGGCCACCAGGAGATGGCGCCAAATACATGACACAGACTCAATGATGCCTCAAATGGCACAGAATGAAACCGAATGAGATGATTATCTTTCAAACGAGTCCACACACAAGATAATCAGATGTATAGATCATTAGATAATCCACATGAAGCACAATGTTACATATGGCCACCAGGAGATGGCGCCAAATACATGACACAGACTCAATGATGCCTCAAATGGCACAGAATGAAACCGAATGAGATGATTATCTTTCAAACGAGTCCACACACAAGATAATCAGATGTATAGATCATTAGATAATCCACATGAAGCACAATGTTACATATGGCCACCAGGAGATGGCGCCAAATACATGACACAGACTCAATGATGCCTCAAATGGCACAGAATGAAACCGAATGAGATGATTATCTTTCAAACGAGTCCACACACAAGATAATCAGATGTATAGATCATTAGATAATCCACATGAAGCACAATGTTACATATGGCCACCAGGAGATGGCGCCAAATACATGACACAGACTCAATGATGCCTCAAATGGCACAGAATGAAACTGAATGAGATGATTATCTTTCAAACGAGTCCACACACAAGATAATCAGATGTATAGATCATTAGATAATCCACATGAAGCACAATGTTACATATGACCACCAGGAGATGGCGCCAAATACATGACACAGACTCAGTGATGACTCAAATGGCACAGAATGAAACGCATTCTGTGAAATCTCATGACTAAAATCATTGTTACATTGTTGTGTAATTAGTTTTTATGTACAATTATGTTTTTTGTGTTTGGAGATGTTTTTGGACACTCCATTGCAGTCGTCCGGTTGAATGTGCGTTTAGTCAGCGACACCATCCCATTCATTTTCAGTGAGAGCACAGCGACTTCCAGCGACACGAGCTGTCGCGACCGTTGGCGACTAGATGTGGGCGTGTACAGCGACGCAACAAAGTTGAGACAAGTTTAACTTTAATCAAATGAAGAGCGACTTACGGAAGCGACAGCCAATAGGAGAGAAGACGGGAGAGCTCACGTAATCCTTCTCTCTCTCTCTGCTCCTGCAGTAACGGAAAGATCAGGGGACGCACCCTCTACAGCAGCTCATCAAACTGGGTCCTGCCAAGCCTGAAGTACTGCTGGAACCGGACTTCATCCAGCCGCAGCTCTTGCACCAGCCGGTGGTACTAACCATGCTGACTCCGAGATTGAATGGTTTTGTGGACCCAGACAGACCGGCGTTTGCGTTTGCGCCGCAGATAAACAGCCGCTATGGCAAAGAGCAACTCCTTGTTTCTCGTTCATCTTTGATATAAAGCATTTTATGTACTGATTCCATTTATATTTAGTCTTTTCCCTCCAAAATGTTTGTTTTTAGCGGCAAGAAAACTGATTGGCTGTCAACAGCAATGGAATGACATCCGTGAATGTCATTTCTAAACGTTACTAAGCAACCAGTAGTGGGAACGCCCACTAGCGGACCTAACCGCCAGCCACTGGCGACCTGCAGCGACAAAGTCGCTGGCTGTGTGAACGCAGCTTTAGTCTCAGGAAGACATTTTTTTTCACCATGTAAAAAAAAATAATAAATTCACCTTGCGGTTCAGGGCTTACGTAATCATAATCTATATAATTAAAAAAATATGAAAAGTTTTCTTTACAGTGATTCCAAGCACTTAACCCTCCATGTTTGTTTTTCTGTCGAGTTATATAAGCCTTTCATTTAATGTATGCCACTGAAACAGGACATCTTTAAAAACACCTTCAGAACTTAAAGGGTTAAACATCTTAAATCTACTTTGCTATAATGCCTATTTGGTTGAAATGACAGTTCCTCTGACTGAGGAAAAAAAAAAAACATTTATGTGTGTTTCTTAAATTTTGGGCACTTAGTCTCTAAATCACAAAAATAGAAAATCTTAGATTTGATTTATTTATTTAGTTTTAATCTCTGTGTCGACTCACCTGTCTTTCTGTTCCAGTTGCGTCTGTTGGCTTGAGATTTGGCCAGTGTTTCCTGGAACTCTGTGAAAGTGAGCAAAACACAGTAACATTTAGCGATAAGGATGGAGGATGTGTTCACAGAGTCACTCAGCTGCTGAAGGGTTAATTCGGGAGAGAGAGAATTACGGGCAGCTGCCCTGTATGTGTTTATGTGTCTTTAATTCAATATTATTTATATTGTCAAGCTGGTTCTCGCCTCCTCCTTTCCCATTAATCCCTTTACATGTATACATATATCTACATGTGAGTCCTTGGGTACCACCATTAACAAAAATAATTTTAACAAATGAAAGCTTATTGTAAAGTGTTAGCAAAATGTCATTAAAGGAACACAATGCAAAAGTTGAAATCATCTATAATAATCCCAAAATGATTACCACCAAAAAATGTGAAATCATCCCTCCTTTTCTTTAACCCTGTGCGACCCGCGCGTCAACGTTGCATTTTGACTTGGCTATACACAGCATTTCATTTAAATTCATTTAAACCGACTGATCTCAGTTCAGGAGACTATGTGCTGTCAGTAAAGTGTTACAGTTCGACACACAGAGTCATGTGACAAAACAAAACAACATGGCGCTGATCACAGTGCAGTTTGTCTTTGGGAGAAGCGGCAACAAAACTACATCTGGTAAAAAATCTAATTAAGTTTTTACATTGAAACCTGTTTGAGTCGAAAGATTAGAGTCTCTAGTTTCATCCGATATGCCATTTTTAACATTTGAGCGATTTATCATGAAACGCCACGCTGCTAAACACAATGTCCATTAATGTGTTTTTTAGCACATTAGAATCCTGTATTTACTGTGCATTATCACAATGAGAATAAATGGATGCATCCAGAAGCTGAGAAATGTTGCTTTCAGATGAACATGATAAACATACTCTTGTCCACAAACACCAGCGTGAACTGGTTCTTGGCACGGCCGTCTTTGAGCTGGGCGGTGTAGGAGCCCTCGTCGTCTTTTGATAGTTGATCAAACAGGATCTCCACCAGACCTTTTGTCTTGTCAAAGTTGATCTTACACGCCTGCAGGACACAAATCCACAGACTGCAATGTCTGACAGCATTGTTCGAGCAATAGAAACGAACTTTGAACGACACAAATTCTGAAACGAGCCGGTTACCGGGTTGCTGGTGATCTCTCTCATATTGAGAATGACTTGGAGCACCGCCGCACTGCTCAAAGCTTCAGTCTGCAGCCACAGACGCACGTTACCCTGTTCGGACACGTCCACCTGCCAGCCGGACTTCAGAGCGATCACTGAGCACACAGACAAATACATCAGAGATTAGTTTATGATATGCATCCAAAAGAAATGGTTTAAAGGAATAGTTCACCCGTTTTTGAGATGGTCTACAGCTCTGAAATCTCATTCACACTTCTGTGCATTCAAATATGGAGCATCAAGACATAAAACTTAGTGGGTCCTCGTGATGGCATGGTTACTCGTCTCAATCCGGGTGTCGGAGGACAAGTCTCAGTTGCCTCCGCGTCTGAGACCGTCAATCCGCGCATCTGATCACGTGACTCGTTGTGCATGACACCGCGGAGACTCACAGCATGTGGAGACTCATGCTACTCTCCACGATCCACACACAACTCACCACACACCCCATTGAGAGAACCACTAATCACCACCACGAGGAGGTTACCCCATGTGACTCTACCCTCCCTAGCAACCGGGACAGTTTGGTTGCCCCATGTGACTCTACCCTCCCTAGCAACCGGGCCAATTTGGTTACCCCATGTGACTCCTCCCTCCCTAGCAACCGGCCCAATTTGGTTACCCCATGTGACTCTACCCTCCCTAGCAACCGGCCCAATTTGGTTACCCCATGTGACTCTACCCTCCCTAGCAACCGGGACAATTTGGTTACCCCATGTGACTCTACCCTCCCTAGCAACCGGGACAATTTGGTTACCCCATGTGACTCTACCCTCCCTAGCAACCGGGACAATTTGGTTACCCCATGTGACTCCTCCCTCCCTAGCAACCGGGACAATTTGGTTACCCCATGTGACTCTACCCTCCCTAGCAACCGGGACAATTTGGTTACCCCATGTGACTCCTCCCTCCCTAGCAACCGGGACAATTTGGTTACCCCATGTGACTCTACCCTCCCTAGCAACCGGGACAATTTGGTTACCCCATGTGACTCTACCCTCCCTAGCAACCGGGACAATTTGGTTACCCCATGTGACTCTACCCTCCCTAGCAACCGGGACAATTTGGTTACCCCATGTGACTCCTCCCTCCCTAGCAACCGGGCCAATTTGGTTACCCCATGTGACTCTACCCTCCCTAGCAACCGGCCCAATTTGGTTGCTAAGGAGACCTAGCGGGAGTCACTCAGCACACCATGTATTCAAACTGGCGACTCCAGCGGTGATAGTCACCGTCAATACTCGCTCAATTCTTAAAATCACAAGATCGATCTTTTACTCTTGATCAGGATGTTGTCGATGTGAGAAGAGAGAGAAGCTACACGAATAATGACAGTCACTATTGATTTCCTCATTTCGGCTCCCGCACACAGTTTGACTGACTGGCGCATTATGTGTGTGTGTTTGATCTGAGAGCGCTCGTGGAGTTGCGGTAATGCAGATACATGCCTAAATGGTCAAATACATGTAATAATTCTGGAGCAATGCTTACTGAGGTGTTAATGTAAACACAGTCATTTGTGTCTGAAGTGAATGTAACAGAGATAAAACAGTGGACCTGAGGTGTAAATGCAGCTAATAGACCTGCTGCTGTCTAGTGTATCGTTAATATTAATCAAAGAATCCCAAAGAAACTAGAAAACCACTCACTGCTCTTGACTGGATATCTGAAGTAGCTTTAAAAAGCATTAAATGTTTTATACTCATACAGTGCAGACCAGTTTGGTTGCTAAGGAGACCTGGCGGGAGTCACTCAATAATGAATGTTACAGTTTGTATGTTACATTTGTTACAGAATGTTCCATCCTATCAGTTTCTTCAAACTCTGAATACTTAATTATGCTGTTAAAAACTTAAAGCACTGTTGTCTTAATTTGCATATTTAAATGAGTTGTTTTTACTTGTTCTATTGCTTGTAATTAGTTTCTTAGTTCTTGGCTTATTACTGACTGTTTACTTGTTTTGAATAATTATCCATTCATCCATCTTCAACCGCTTATCCGAAGTCGGGTCACGGGGGCAGCAGCTCCAGCAGGGGGCCCCAAACTTCCCTATCCTGAGCCACATTAACCAGCTCTGACTGGGGGACCCCGAGGTGTTCCCAGGCCAGTGTGGAGATGTAATCTCTCCACCTAGTCCTGGGTCTTCCCGAGGCCTCCTCCCAGCTGGACGTGCCGGAAACACCTCCTTTGGGAGGCGCCCAGGGGGCATCCTTACCAGATGTATACAATGACACCCAGGACGGAGAAGTTTGGCGACCTTGGCGTGTGCACATGTTAATTTAGTACATGAGATGATTTCACCTCTAAAGAACTAAATTGTGGCAAAAAATGACCAAAGAAATGACTAAAACAGCAATTGCATGTTGGGTGGCCAGTGACCCCTGGCCACCCCCTAGCTCCGCCACTGCTCCTAACCCAAACCCAACCCTAACCCTACCCATTCCTTTACCTCCATAGCAGCAAATGTGAATCATGTGAGATTCACGTGTACATGTGTCACACTTGTCTCACTTACACGGGTTTCTGACATGCCAGCTCAGTTCAGTCAGTCTCTCCAGATCTGAGGAAGAAAACGGCACAATTGCAAAGTCAAACTTCCTGCAGTCTGGCTGTATGTGAAGTTCTGTAAAGATTATTCACACAAGATATCTGATAGATATAGTCAGTAACACCGGCTACTTTGCATAGTGTGAAAATGCTTAGATTGTGTAAAACATGGCCTGGGGCAAAAGGACTTGGCAAAAACATTCATCAATGACTCTATACATGGACCACACTATCAAAAGACGAGCTGTCCTTCAGGTGTTGTTGATGCACGAGGTCTTTTGCCACCTGGTCAGACCTTCTCCAGAGATAAATGCAAATCTACCCTCCGCAGTGAAGGTGAAGCTAGAGGAGATTTCGGGGTTTTCGTTCAGCTCCGCCGTGTAATGGCCCAAGTCCTGCTCCGAGGCGTCGGTGAAAGTAAGAACAGACCTGTGAGACATGAATATTCGTATCTGATTTATAGACACATTAAGTACATTTAGGCTGCCTTGAAGCTAGAGAAAACTGCTACTTTCGGGATAGCATACTACCCTTCATTATTGCATGCATGCACAGTATGCAAAGTTTGCATTTCCAGTGTGATAACATCTGTAATCTCTATCTTGAAATGTGAAGACAATGTTTCACAAAATTCGATTCATAATTAAAAATGACAATTTTTTCTCTCTCTCCACGTGATAAGGTCATGGTCCTAGGTCAAGTAGGAGAAAGTGAAAGTGGAGATTTATAGTTAAAAAAGCACTTAGATATTGATACGTTTAGTATGGAAGCCCTGAACCGCAAGGTGATAAACACATTTATTAGGTGATTTTTTTTTTTTTTTTTTTTTTTAAGCCCTTGAAATATGTCTTAGTGACATCCTGAGCCTATGTCCAACAAAAAAAATTTTTTTTTTGGGCATATTTTTTTTTTTCTCTGAATTTGGATTTCACATTTTTTTTATAAATTTTTTTCCTCTGAATTTTTTACTCAGATTTTATTTTATTGAATGATTATTCGAGTATTCGCCGATTATTGCAACGATTAATCATGAGCTCTTAACCGATTATTCAGCTCGTGCACGGACTTAAATGGTTGTATTAAACGTGCTTACTAACAATAAAGAGGACAAAATCATATTTTTTAAAGGATTTTTAGATATTTTTAAATATTTTGTATTTTTAATATTATATTCAAAATTCTCAGATAACATTATTTTCTTCTGCACTATAGCTGCTAAAGTAAATGCACATTGTTTTAAAGGAGTTTTAAATATTTATATAATATATTAGATATTTCGATATTTAGAGTTTTAGAATTTTCTTCATGATAAGAAACACACAGTGACACATGTATTATGATTCAATAAGTCCTGAGGCATCACGTTACAGTCTAGCTGCATTAAGCGTGTGTGCTCGAGGGACGAGCGTCCCATGACAGTGTGTGTATCAGCCAAGTGCAGTTTCAATCCCTCCCCCTTTAGGCTACATCTACATTCATCCGGATACATTTGAAAACGGCGTTTTCGTTTCAAAGCGCTCTCCGACCACACTAGCGTTTTCAAGTGTTTTGCAAAAGTTGCTCGTCCACTCTGAAACATATGAAAACGCTTAAATCATGTCACTGGAGTTTATGGTGGTGTAGTGGGCTAAAGCACTGAACTGGTAATCAGAAGGTTGCTGGTTCAATCCCCACATCCACCACCATTGTGTCCTTGAGCAAGGCACTTAACTCCAGGTTGCTCCGGGGGGATTGTCCCTGTAATAAAGGCTCTGTAAGTCACTTTGGATAAGAGCGTCTGCCAAATGCATAAATGTAAATGTTACTGCGCATGCAGAAAGTCCCCACTGAGTATCAGGCACAACAGCGCCGCTATAACACGGGCCGCCATCTTGATTTTTCTCAGTTGGATAGATCACATGACTGGGTCACATGACCACAAATACATCATCATTGTCAGATATATCCATTTTCACAGTCCACACTACAACGCGAACGCTGTATTCAAATGTGTCCACGTTGGAGTGCGTTTTCAAAAAGCTCAGTTTTCGCGGACGAAAACGCCGTCTCAGTGTGGACGGAAGGCCAGAAAGGAGAGAAAAAGATGCGATCAGTACTTTGGTACCCAGTGTGGTTTTTGAAAGTGCTCTATAAATAAAATTGAGTTGAGTTTTCAAACAAAACGTATTAGTGTGGACAAGGCCTCAGATCGGGACATTCGCGCAACTCGTAGAAGAGGCGCTGACCGCACAGAGGAACGACAGTTTTGGAGTTTGGAATATATATATATATGCATGGTTTTTTTTTAGGATATAGGCTCAGGAGGGGACTAAGACACCTTAAAAATGATTATTATTATTTTTTTTTTCCCACCTTGCAATTCAGGGCTTCCGTAATTTCTAACCCACACCTATCATATTGTTTCTGAAAATATAGTTTTAACCACTGGAGTCTATTTTTAACTACTTTTTGGCTGTCTTTATATGCTTTTTTGGAGCTTCTAAGTTTTGGACCCTGTTGACTTGCATTGTATGGACCTACAGAGCTAAGATATTCTAAAAAAATCATCATTTATTTCATCATAAGAAAGTAAGTCATACACATCTGAAATATTAGTATTATATGATTCCCAGTTAAATATGAATAAACGACTAAAGGTGTACGAAGCGCACATGCACTTTCAGAGTTATGACAATTAATCGTGAGAACCCTAAAACAGACGAATGTAACATTTACATTTTGGCATTTAATTGTCAGGCCAATTTTCATAATCGTGGCAGTTCGACAGTACATAAAAGGCACTTGAAAAGTATCAAAAAGAAATGATGGAATGTTAAATGTTTCCATGGTGACCTTCAAATAACAAAAAGAAAGAAGTTTGTGAACCCTTGCGCTTTTCCTTGTCTTTGCGGCGCCCCATTCCCATTGAAACCAAGCAGCCACTCTTAGGTATATAATTCACATATTTCCAAGACACATCAATTAAACACCTGTTGTTTTTGCACTCCAAGCGGGCTCGTCCTGCATCAATGGCTTCTGAGTAGTTCTTATTCCACTTAAAGGAGTCTTTGTTAACCATCTCAGAGGCTTCAAAGCTCAGGAAGATGAAGCCATCATTATCAACACCGATCTCAATCTCTTTGGTTCCTAGTGGTGAAAGAGACAGAATTTAAAAGCAGCTGACAGTAAAGTCTGAATAAACATCATTATGTAGATTAACAGCGAGCTGACCTGCTTTAGTCTGCGCTCTGATTGGCTCAGAAGGCAGTGAGGGCATGCCGACTCCAGCAGCGTTTACAGCAGACACACGCAGACGGTACGTCTGGCCCGCTTGCAGACCTGAAACCTGTTTAGCAAACACACAAAGAAAGGTCACTCACAGGGACCGACTACTGACTGGGCCAATGGGGCCAGTGCCCAGGGGCCCTTGACTACCAGGGGCCTTGACTACCAAGGGGCCCTTGACTACCAGGGAGCCCTTGACTACCATGGGGCCCTTGACTGCCAGAGGCCCTTGATTACCATGGGGCCCTTGACTGCCAGGGGCCCTTGACTGCCAGGGAGCCCTTGACTACCAGGGAGCCCTTGACTACCATGGGGCTCTTGGCTGCCAGGGGGCCATTGACTACAGGGGCTCTTGACTACAAGGGGCCCTTGACTACCAGGGGGCCCTTGACTGCCAGGGGGCCCTTGACTACCATGGGGCCCTTGACTGCCAGGGCGCCCTTGACTACCAGGGAGCCCTTGACTACCGGGGGGCTCTTGACTACCATGGGGCCCATGACTACCAGGGAGCCCAGGGGCCCTTGACTACCAGGGAGCCCTTGACTGCCAGGGAGCCCTTGACTGCCAGGGGGCCCTTGACTACCATGGGGCCCTTGACTACCAGGGAGCCCTTGACTTACAAGGGGGCTCTTGACTACAAGGGGCCTTTGACTGCCAGGGAGCCCTTGACTACTGGGGGGCCTTGACTACCAAGGGGCCCTTGACTACCAGGGAGCCCTTGACTACCATGGGGCCCTTGACTACCATGGGGCCCTTGACTGCCAGAGGCCCTTGATTACCATGGGGCCCTTGACTGCCAGGGAGCCCTTGACTGCCAGGGAGCCCTTGACTACCATGGGGCTCTTGGCTGCCAGGGGGCCATTGACTACAGGGGCTCTTGACTACCAGGGGGCCCTTGACTACCAGGGGGCCCTTGACTACAGGGGGCCCTTGACTGCCAGGGAGCCCTTGACTGCCATGGGGCCCTTGATTACCATGGGGCCCTTGACTGCCAGGGGCCCTTGGCTGCCAGGGGGCCCTTGACTACCAGGGAGCCCAGGGGCCCTTGACTACCAGAGGGCCCTTGACTACAAGGGGCCCTTGACTACCAGGGAGCCCTTGACTGCCAGGGGGCCCTTGACTACCATGGGGCCCTTGACTACCAGGGAGCCCTTGACTTACAAGGGGGCTCTTGACTACAAGGGGCCTTTGACTGCCAGGGAGCCCTTGACTACCGGGGGGCCCTTGACTACCAGGGGCTCTTGATTATCATGGGGCCCTTGACTACCAGGGAGCCCTTGACTTACAAGGGGGCTCTTGACTACAAGGGGCCTTTGACTGCCAGGGAGCCCTTGACTACCAGTGGGCTCTTGACTACCAGGGGCTCTTGACTACCATGGGGCCCTTGACTACCAGGGAGCCCTTGACTTACAAGGGGGCTCTTGACTACAAGGGGCCTTTGACTGCCAGGGAGCGCTTGACTACCAGGGGCTCTTGACTACCAGGGAGCCCTTGACTACCAGGGAGCCCAGGGGCCCTTGACTACCAGGGGGCCCTGGGCTTTAAGGCTGCACAATCCAGTTTGGTGATCCAATGCAACTCGTGAACTGAAAGGAAGGCAATTCTTAAACTCCAAAGTGGCATAAAACTGACCTTTAAGTGAGTTTCCATCACCGTCTCGCTCGTTACAGGGGTCCAATCCTCAGACTCCGGCCCCTGACTGATCTCCACCCTATAGCCGCTGATCTCTGATCGGCCCATGTAGAGAGGCTCCGACCAGAGCAGCACCAGAGAGCTATGCCTCACTTCTCTTAACTCCAGATCGTATGGACAGCCTGCAATACCAAAAGATTCATCCAATCACCAGCATCTGTTTATTCACTTAGACATTCAAACGTCAACACGAATGTCATTTGCAACAGGATAATAATAGGAAAGACTGTTAAATTCCGTACAGGTACTATCCTGATCTTACCAGGCTCGGGCATTGTCCACGGCTCGCACAGAAACAGCTCGCTCGGTTCTGAAGGTTTGCCCAGTCCAATGATGTTGGCAGCAAAAGCACGGAATTGGTAAAAATGACCTTCCTGAAGGCCAGTTACCTAAAACAGAGAGACAAAACTGCATGTGACTGGGCACATTCGACGAATCCTAAAATACTCTAACCTAAAAAAAAATATATATATATATTTGTATTTTAACCATGATCAAATTAACCATAAATAATGTCATAAATGTACACGAGGAAGAAAATATGTCAGTTTTTCAATGACGAGCATTTCCAATTCTGTGGAAAACTACAGGCAAAAATTGCATGCACGTCTGGATATAAGATGCATTTTCAGTTCACTGCAGCCTTTATATTGATCATGCATTGGTGCGGTGGTGCTGTGGATGTCTATATCGAGGGCCATTTAGCCAGAGAGCTACTTATCAGATAAACATTGGTCTAAACCTGTGCTTCTGTGACGAGGAAGATTGCCACGAGAGGCCACCTAGCCATGTGTAATTGGGATTAGATTTAGAAATACAGCCGCTCTAAAGCCGTTCGACTTGCGGTTAACTGTTGCTGAATCCTCTTATCAAATCAACACTTTATCTGGGAGCTCAAATCTTTTGAGCATGAGACTGTTGGGAAAGAGAGAGCCCACCAGATGGCATCAGGCATACGTCTATTAGACTGTCCTCGGGAAGAGTTAAGGAATTTCAATGAAAGGTGGTAGACACTGTTCCCATGTCTGCATATTATACATGACCTTTGGTTTGTTTCATTAAAAACAGTTGCTCAGTTGCTCATGACTGTGTTTGTAGTCATGACAAACACACACACACACACACACACACTATCTCACAC
This sequence comes from Moxostoma hubbsi, assembly GCA_032164185.1. NCBI lineage: Eukaryota > Metazoa > Chordata > Actinopteri > Cypriniformes > Catostomidae > Moxostoma > Moxostoma hubbsi. The sequence goes on from JAVLUX010000014.1 coordinate 2,568,778, forward strand.
ACTATCTCACACACTCTCTCACACTCTCTCTCACACACACACACACACACACACACACACACACACACACACACACTCTCTCTCACACTCACACACTCTCTCTCACACTCACACACTCTCTCTCACACACACACACACACACTCTCTCACACACACACACACACACACACACTCTCTCTCACACTCTCACTCTCTCTCTCTCACACACACACACACACACACACTCTCTCTCACACACACACACACTCTCTCTCTCACACACACACACACACACACACACACACTCTCTCACACTCACACACTCTCTCTCACACTCACTCTCTCTCTCACACACACACACACACTCTCTCACACACACACACTCACACACACTCACACACACACTCACACACACTCACACTCTCTCACACACTCACACTCTCTCTCACACACACACCCTCTCTCACACACACTCTCTCTCACACACACACACACACACACACTCTCTCACACACACACACACACACACACACACACACACTCTCTCACACACTCTCACACACGCACTCTCACACACACACACATGTGCGCACAAACAAACACACACACGCACACTCACGCACACACACTCTCACACACGCTCACTCACTCACTCTCACACACATTCACTCACTCACTCACTCACACACACTCTCACACACTCACACACTCTTACATGCACACACACTCTTACATGCACACACACTCTCACACACATGCACGCACGCACACACACGCACGCGCACGCACACGCACGCACACTCTCACACACACACACTCACACTCATACACTCTCACACACATGCACGCACGCACACACTCTCACGCACACACTCTCACGCACACACTCTCACGCACACACTCTCACACACATGCACGCACGCACACACTCTCACACACTAATAATAAATATATTATACATTTATATATATATATATATACACTCTGGTGGCCAAACGTTTGGAATAATGTACAGATTTTGTTATTTCGGAAGTAAATTGGTCCTTTAATTCACCAAAGTGGCATTCAGCTGATCACACAGTATAGTCAGGACATTACTGATGCAAAAAACAGCATCACTATTTGAAAAAGTCATTTTTGATCAAATCCAGACAGCAACATCACTCCAACACCTTATCCTCGAGTAATCATGATAAATTGATCATTTGGTGCTAGAAAATCACTTTCCGTTATATCAAAGTTTTCACAGTCTAAAACTATTTGGTTCATTAAATGAAGCTCAACGTTGTCTTTGTGTTTTCACAGTATGCAATAGACTGGCGTGTCTTAAGGGCAATATTAGGTCAAAAATGGCAAAGAAACAATTTTCTCTAGAAACTCGTCAGTCAATCATTGTTTTGAGGAATGAAGGCGATACAATGCTTGAAATTGCCAAAAACAAGATAAAGGACAACTGTCTCTAACAAGGACAGAAAGAGATGTGGAAGTCCAGATGTACAACTAAACAAGAGGAGAAGTACATCAGAGTCTCTAGTTTGAGAAATAGACGCCTCACATGTCCTCCGCTGACAGCTTCATTGAATTCTACCCGCTCAACACCAGTTTCATGTACAACAGTAAAGAGAAGACTCAGGAGGCCTCAAGAAGACTTGAGTGGGCAAAGAAACACAAACATTTATCTTGTGAGATCTGACAACACTGCTGGTCGATCATATCAGACACTCTTATATGACTCGGGGTGGGTGGCGTGTGTCCCTGACTGCTTAATGAATGAGGAGTCCCTGCTGGAAACCATTAACATTGGATTCACATGCAACAGCCACAGCCTGCGTGCAAAGATCAATGCATCATAATTGACATAACGCACATTGAGCCATCCAGTGAGCAAATTGTACAAAGCAACCAAACACATTTTTTTGTTTTTTTTCAAGGGATACGCTAATAGAAAGAGTCACGATGCTGTCGAAGTGGCCAGTTCAGTCCAACAGGGGGTGCTGTGCACTCAGAAGATTGAACTTTCCATGAATAAGAGACACAAAACGGACATGAAAACATAAAATATAAATAAAGTCAAATTGTTGTTCTTTTTCGTCCATGGGTCAGTGAAAGGAGGTGTGTTTGATCATATCAGGAGGTTAAACTAAATACCAATCAGAGCAGAGACTGGGCTTTTAGGAAGGCGGGGGGGGGGGGGGGGGGGTGCTTTAAAGAGACAGGAGCTAAAACAGAGTGTTTTTTGAACATTAAAGCATCTAAACATACTTTAAATGAGCATAATATGGGCTCTTTAAGGGGATGGACTCAAGTCATATCTAGAGACCTGAATGTCAGAGACACTTTAGGGTTGGGCTATTTTGACTTGGGCCAATATTCAACCTCTTAACGAGCACCCAAAATACCCTAGCAACCACCGTGCATTACCCTAGCAATGACCCAGTGCAACCAGTGGCGGATTTAGTCATGGGCATCATGTGCAATAAATATTTTTTGCTAGAACACAGCTAATTAAACAATAGTGCAATCCAAAATAAAACGTGTTTATTGCTTTCCCCTCAGCTCTAATGAAGTCTCCATGGATACAGTTTGTAGTTCGGTGGCACAATAAGGTAACCAAGGCGTAGGAGAGCCAAATAAGGCAAAAGCAAACATGCAGGTCAAACTTTGCCTGTCGTGGGTGTAATGAAATTTTGATCCATAAACACCATTTATGATTCACACTTGAGTGAGTCACAAGGGTTGGAGCGACACGAGGGTGCATAAATGATGACAGTTCAACTACTGTGAACTATAGCTTGTTTTAATGAGCTGGTGAAATGAAGTTGGGTCATGAATGGTCACGGCTCACCGTGTACACTCTCTCTTTAATGGCTTTGGTGTTGACCTCTCTCCAGGTGCTCTGGGATTTCTCTCTCTGGTCCAGGTAGTAGCCACGCACAGGGTCTCCTCCGTGATTGGCCGGAGCTCTCCAGCCAATCATCATCTCCGTTCTGGTGCAGTTCAGGACAGCGATGGCTGACGGATGAGATGGTACATCTACAGTAATGTGGCGAGAGAGCAGATCAGAGGTCACACACTGAAGTCAGCTGGTGCATTTTGTAGAATGTGAGCTGTTTCAACACCCATAGTAACAGGACTACAAACGCTATACTTAATGTATTCTTGTTTTAAGCATAAATTTAATTTTTTTTTGTGAAGTTTATACTAGGGCTGTCGATTTAATGGGTTGATTCAGTGCGATTAAATAAAAAATAATGCATGCAATTAATCTTGTCCCCAGATGTAATAAAGAAGATTCCTGAGCAATTCAAGATTGTAGTACCACCTGTTTCCTCCAGGGGGCAGTAAGTGAAACTTCAGCTGTATAGGCAAAGAGCAGCTTATACAGAGAGCAAACCAACCTTACAGCAGACAGCATTAGATGAGAACACAGACAAACACAGCTTGATGGAGCGCAAATCCAAATTTAGGGATCAATCTGTCTATCTGTCTGTCTATCTATCTATCTTCTATAGTGTCTATCTATCTATCTATCTATCTATCTGTCTATCTGTCTATGTGTCTATCTGTCATATCTCTGCCTGTCTGTCTGTCTATAGTGTCTGTCTGTCTGTCTGTCCGTCTATCTGTCTGTCTGTCTATCTATCTGTCTGTTTATCGTGTCTATCTGTCCGTCTGTCTGTCTATCTATCTGTCTGTCTGTCTGTCTGTCTATCTATCTGCCAGTCCATCTGTCCATCCATCTATCTATCCTTATATCTGTCTGTCTGTCTGTATGTCCTATTTATCAAGCTAGACCAGACTCCAGACAGCACTTAAGACCAGACGGTGCTGTCCTGTGTAGCTCTTACATGTAGCGGATTTCACTCGAATCGCAGGAGACTCTTCAGAGTAGATGCTGTTTCCTGCCAGTCCCACAGACTTCACCCGGAACACATACTCTTTATTAGTCGACAGTCCGTGAACTGTGAACCTGAGCAAGAGAGAGGGACATTAAATGAACCCTTAATTGCATGGGTGTTTCGCCAAACTTTCTTACATACTCGTGTCTTAAGTGACCCGGCACGTATATCTATGACAAATGGATCTACAAAATGTCCAGATAGTGTCAAGACAATTAGAAAATAATAGAATAAAATATGCAGATATTTTGAGAGATGATGCAACAAATATTAACAGGATTCATTTCTTCCACACTGAAATTTCCCGAGACGCAACTGGCTGTCAAACACATATTGAGGTACACACAATCGACACATATGTATGTTCTCAGGCACAGTTTGATGCACAAGTAACAATTTCAGTAGTACACCTAAATGACAATAGTCATGTCATACTGTTCATGTGTTACACTTGCTATAGTTTACTTCCACGTTGCTTCTTCATCAAGTCAATAACTGAAACAACAGCTTTTAGTAACAAATAGCATGTGTAATATGTAAGCCTACATGCATTTGGGACACTGATAATTCACCAATGTTGAAATATATATCATGTGATAGTAAACTTATATAAAATAATAATAAAAATATGATTTATGGAAGTAAAAAACAAAAAAGTGATAATACTACATGCAGAATGGAGGAGGCCGGGGCTGGGCTGGAACAATGCACACCTGGTCCCCAATCAGCCTGATGGGGGGCACGCAAGGGATTAAGGCGGCCGGGACGATGGTTTGAGAGAGAGAGCGAGAGAGAATTACAGGCAGCTGCTCTGTGTGTTTATGTTTGTGTGTTTTTGGTTCAGTTTTTCATTAAACTATTATTTATATTTCCAAGCCAGTTCTCACCGCCTCCTTTCCCCTAACCCGCTTTACATTGGTGCCGAATCCCGGGAAGGAGGAGCGATGCCCATCGCGGAGTCCTCGACACTGCCGTCCACCCAGGGGAGCGCCGCTGCCATCCGCCGTGGGACGGAGTAGCCCGACCGCGGGGAACGGTCGGCGACTGTGAGGTGAGTGGGGACTGGACTCCCCGACCGCTTGGAGCGATGGAGCCACTGCCAGGGGCGGAGGAGTGCCCTGCCGTCCACCAGAAACGCGGAAGGGTCGAAAGAAGACCGCCGTTTGCGAGGGGAGGAGGGAAGCGACTCCCTGACCGCCTGGAGCATTAGGGCCGCTGCCAGGGGCAGAGGAGTGTCCCCACGAGGTGTCGGGAACGCGGAGGGGCGTTCTGTCCGTCGGGGGTCGTAGATCTGGCTCTGGTCCGCCCGGGGAGGAGCGGCTGCCGTCTACCTCAGAGGGTGGAGGAGTGATCGAGGACCACGTGACGGTGCATTAGAGAACCGGTGAGTGAGTTACTTTTTCTCTCTCCTCTCTCTCTCTCTCTGTGTTGCTCCGTGTTGGCCTTTATCTGACCTTTCCTTTGCTTTTGGTGTTGTGTCCTCCCAGGTCGAGCAAGGCGGGAATGACTCACCGGCAGACGGCCCTGATGCAGTGCCGGGAGGAATGTAGAGTGGAGGAGGGCGGGGCTGGGTTAGAACAACGCACACCTTGTCCCAAAACAGCCTGATGGGGGCACGCGAGGTATAAAGAGAGAGAATTAAAGAAGTCTTAAAAGGAAAGAGACCTGGTTTTGCTGATGGGCTTATTGTTGATGGTCTTCCACTGTCCACTTCCAACCTCACTGTAGTACAGGTAGTATCCCAGAACACCCTCTGCCATTTTGGGTTCTCTCCATTGCAGCAGGACGGAGCTGTCTGTGTCTCGCACGGACATGACATCATGTGGCGGGGCAGGAACTCCTGCATCACAACAAAACTCACACTGACCTGAACTGATTCACTTGCATGCGCAGATGACATGATTAATCGAGCAGTGTGAGATGCTATTAGAAAGGTACAGATGTAGTCTTCTGCATTATGGATGTGTTTTGGTCTCACCCATTCATTTGTAAATCATGTCATAACAAACCTAACCAGTAGATTGCTGCAGAGATCCACTAGTTCATTCCTGGTTGTAACAAGATTCATTTGTGTGCGTGTGTGTGTGTGTGTGTGTGTGTGTGTGTGTTTTGCATTGTGGCTGAATTACTGATTTTATTTGACAAGTTTCCCCAAAAATTGCTCTGTGTTATAGTCTCACCCATTCATTCCTGTGTTTGTGTGTGTGTGTTTGAGAGTGTTTGTGTGTGTGTGTGTGTGTGTGTGTGTTTGAGAGTGTTTGTGTGTGTGTGTGTGTGTTTGAGAGTGTGTGAGAGTGTTTGTGTGTGTGTGTGTTTGAGAGTGTTTGTGGGTGTGTGTGAGAGAGTGTTTGTGTGTGTGGGTGTGTGTGAGAGAGTGTCTGTGTGAGAGTGTGTGTGTTTGAGTGTGAGAGTGTGTGTGTTTGAGAGTGTTTGTATGTGTGTGTGAGAGTGTGTGTGTGAGTGCCTGAGTTCTGCATTGTGAATGTGTTATACACTCATGCTTTCATATCTGTGTGTGTGTGTGTGTGTGTGTGTGTGTGAGAGAGAGTGTTTGTGTGTGTGTGTGTGTGAGAGAGAGTGTTTGTGTGTGTGTGTGTTTGAGAGTGTTTGTGTGTGTGTGTGTGTGTGTGAGTGTGTGTGAGTGTGTGTGAGAGAGTGTGTGTGAGAGAGTGTGTGTGAGAGAGTGTGTGTGAGAGAGTGTGTGTGAGAGAGTGTGTGTGAGTGTTTGTGTGTGTGTGAGAGTTTGTGTGTGTGTGTGAGTGTTTGTGTGTGTGAGAGTGTTTGTGTGTGAGAGAGTGTTTGTGTGTGTGTGAGTGTGTGTGAGAGAGTGTTTGTGTGTGTGTGTGTGTGTGTGTGTGTAAGAGAGTGTGTGTGTTTGAGTGTGTGAGAGAGTGTCTGTGTGTGAGTGTGTGTGTGTGTGTGTGTGTGAGAGTGTGTGTGTTTGAGAGTGTGTGAGAGAGTGTCCGTGTGTGAGTGTGTGTGTGTGTGAGAGTGTGTGTGTTTGAGAGTGTTTGTGTGTGTGAGTGCCTGAGTTCTGCATTGTGAATGTGTTATACACTCATTCTTTCATATCTGTGTGTGTGTGTGTTTGTGTGTGTGAGAGTGTTTGTGTGTGTGAGAGTGTGTGTGTGTGTGTGTGTGTGTTTGAGAGTGTGTGAGAGAGTGTCAGTGTGTGTTTGTGTGTGTGAGAGAGTGTCTGTGTGTGTGTCTGTGTGTGTGTGTGTGTGTGAGAGTGTCTGTGTGTCTGTGTGTGTGTTCTCCATTGTGGATATTGGCTCCCCAAAAATTGCTCTGTGTTATAGTCTCACCCTTTCATTTCTGTGTGTGAGAGTGTTTGTGTGAGAGAGTGTTTGTTTGTGTGTGTGAGAGTGTGTGTGTGTGTGTGAGCACCTGAGTTCTGCATTGTGATTGTGTTATACACTCACCCTTTCATTTCTGTCAGTGTATGTTCTGAATTGTGGCTGAATTATTGATTTTATTTAATAAATTCCCCCCAAAACTGCTCTGTGTAATAGTCTCACCCATTCATTCCTGTGGTCGGCCATTTTTTACTGCAAACAACACGTGGTGTTCTAATCAAATACAGTCCAAATCTGTGCCTTGAGCCACTCAGATGAAGTATACCACTTTTATTAAATTTTTTTTTTTATTATTTCCGTCAAAAATTAAAGGGTCACATAAAAAGGAATATATTTTTCATTTGATAATTTAAAAAAAAAAAATGTTTTGCAATATATATTAATAATGTCTTAAGAAATGTTACAGTCTGTTTAAATGGCCTTGGATACACTGACATGAGATGCCATTTCAAACCTTAAAAAAATGAAACAACGTGATGATTAAGACTAATGTCGTTCGCACACTCACCAAGTGGGTGCCCCAGTGAGATGGGCGCGCTGGGCAGAGATGGTTCGCTGATGCCGTACTTGTTGACGGAACGGATCCGGTAACAGTAAGACTTCCCCTTCTGCTGGTCAAACACAGTAAACCTCGTGGAGAGCACCGTCATGTCCATACTAGCCAGGTGCCAGCTCTCTTTCCCCGCTACAGACTGAAATAATCAAACAAAATATGTGTCGAATTAATCAAGCACACAAATCCACTTTTGGACGTTGCTAGTGGACAAATGGAGTAAATGTACAAGAGTGTGTTTTTTAGACTGTGTATTTAGTGCCCAGAAGTGCTCATAGCTGAAGAAATACTACCTATATAAAGGACATTTGCATAAAACAAGATGCCTTCATGAAGAAAATGTACTGCAATATTCCTTTCCAACGTAGCTGGTGATAAAAGAAATTAGATTTTTTTTTTCTATATATATATATAGAGAGAGAGAGAGAGAGAGAGAGATTTCTACCTCCACAATATTAGATGATCTAGATGGACTCGACGGTTTTAGGTTGGTGCTTCTTATAAAAATGTCCAATAAAACTCCATATCCTGTGGCGGTGTGCAGTTCTCAGCTCATTACAGAGAGTGTGAGCTGTTGGAGATCGTTCTTGTGGCTGATATTGGAAAAATCGGCCTCCTCGGTTCTGTGAAGTCATTACTGTGAGCACTTTTACACTATCTGAAACGTACACAGAAAGACCTTTCACAACACAACGCTGGTGGCCATGATTTCTGGGGAGAGAAATCAGCCCAGGATTTTACATTGCAACTGGCCCAAAAGTTGTTGAGTGGGGGGAGCGGGGTGGATGGGGGGGGGGGGTGTATCACTGTCCTTTTCCATTTTGGGGTCCGTTCTGCATAACGCGGCGGCTCATTTTTGCTTGTTGTGGCCCATTCGGCACGTTTCGCGGCCGACCCACTGGCCTGCTCGGTTCTCCTGATGTCCAGTCCGCCCCTGATCACCCCAAAAGTGAGTCGACCCACTGGGAAAATGCCCGGTATGCCAGATGTCCAGCCCTGCCAGTAATGGTACATACAGTATATCACAATAGAGATTTTTACTGGAAATTCAAGGAAAAGGAAGAGCGTTGTTTTTCCTCGTCTTGACATATTCGGGATACGTCCTGCTCTGTTTTTTTTGAATTTCTCAATGTTTCTGTCACTTTCAAGTTTAACCCTTCAAGCTCTGAGGGGTTTTTATAGATTCACCGTTTCATTGGCAGACCCAAAATTAAAGGCTTATAACTCGGCAAAAAACAAAAGCAAAAACAAAAAAACAAGGAGGGTCAATTGTTCGGTATTAACTTAAAGACAAATTTTCCGATGCATTCTTAGACTCTCAGTCTAATAAACTGTTGAAAACTCATGAAAATAGGCCAATAA
>JAVLUX010000014.1:2582929-2605429 GCA_032164185.1 Moxostoma hubbsi
GTGAGAGAGTGAGAAAGTGAGAGAGTGAGTTAGAGAGAGAGTGAGTTAGAGCGAGAGAGAGAGTGAGAAAGTGAGAGTGAGTTCGAGAGAGAGTGAGTTAGAGCGAGAGAGTGAGAGTGACTGAGAGTGAGAGAGATAGAGTGAGAGAGAGTGACTGAGAGTGAGTGAGTGAGAGAGAGAGAGTGAGTGAGAGTGAGTTAGAGAGAGAGTGAGTGAGCGAGTGAGTTAGAGCGAGAGAGAGTGAGTTAGAGAGAGAGTGAGTGAGTTAGAGAGAGAGTGAGTGAGTTAGAGAGAGAGTGAGTGAGTTAGAGTGAGTGAGAGAGTGAGTTAGAGAGAGTGAGTGAGAGAGTGAGAAAGTGAGAGAGAGAGTGAGTTAGAGCGAGAGAGAGAGAGTGAGAAAGTGAGAGTGAGTTCGAGAGAGAGTGAGTTAGAGCGAGAGAGTGAGTTAGAGCGAGAGAGAGAGAGTGACTGAGAGTGAGAGAGATAGAGTGAGAGAGAGTGACTGAGAGTGAGTGAGTGAGAGAGAGAGAGTGACTGAGAGTGAGTGAGTGAGAGAGAGAGAGCAGGAGAACACTAGAGATTTCCTGAATGAATTCCTGCCATTCTTTAACAGAAGCAGCGCTTTTTAAAACAAATGCCCCGGGGAGAGATATTATTGGTGTTTTAGAGCAATTCAACATCTTTATTCCACCTTTTGTGCTAATAAAGAATAAATCTACCTTTAATAAAGACCTCTAAGGCAATCTTTTCTATAAATGTCAGGCACATCCCACAAAAGCACAATACATTCATAGGGAAATACATTAAATGTAATTAAATGTAATATGTTCATAAACTAAATATGTTACTATGACATTCTTACCCATAGTCCTGCTGGGCTCAAGGGGGTCAGAGGTCATGACGGGTTCTGTGGGCTTAGACGGCCGGCCGGCCCCCGCCTGATTTACTGCACACACTCTGAACTGATACATGGTGTTTTCCTTCAAACCCGTCACAGGATACTGACACACCCTCTGAATGACATCATTACAGCGCTCCCACTTCCCAACACTAATGTCACACCTGTACACAAATTCAAGCAAGAACATTTTAACAGATTTCTAAATCAAATAAGCAAATGTGTGTCGCTGTCCATGTTGAGTCCTTTAAGAGTTTCTTGCTTCCATTGAAGCATACAAGAACATCCTCAAATCCTGTTGGATAACATGAGCATCAGGTGTTTGTCCATTTAACATTTAAGAAAGACGGTTTGTATTTCAACTGTTGTATTAAACTTGATAGGTAAGGTTTGTCAAGACAAACTTTGATGTTGGCCTGGCAAAGCTTTGCTTAAAAGCATAACACCATTTAAAAATAGATAGACAGACAGACATACAGACAGATATAAAGAAAACAATGCATGAGAATATATATATATATATATATGTATATATGTATCGAGAGAGAGAGAGAGAGAGAGCATTAAAGCAGATTAAAGGTCTTGTTTTCATTTGAATTTTTGAATATTTTGACAGTTGGGCTCCTTTGAACATTCCGTTAAAAGTCAATGGAATTTGTGAAATGTATTTCTATTTCGACAATGTGAAAATTGTAAAATTCTAAACAGTTAGAAAAGTCAAAGCAATCCAAGTCATAACAGCCTGAAGGTCTGTGCCAAGTCAGACTGATCTCACAGTAAAATCGGTTTGGGTATACCGAAATTCGAAACACTGCCCCCAAGAGCAGGCCTGTGTGTCAGACTGATGGATGGATGGATGAATAGACAGACAGACAGACAGACAGCTGGACGGACGGACAGACAGATAGATAGATAGATAGATGGATGATATACAGATAGACAGAAAACAATGAATGATAATAGAGAGAGAGAGAGAGAGAGAGAGAGAGACAGACCATTAAAGCAGATTAATGGCCTTGTTTTCATTTGAATTTTTGAATATTTTGACAGTTGGACTCTTTTGAACATTCCGTTAAAAGTCAATGGAATATTTGGAATTTTGATAGCCCATTATGGGAAAATCATAAAATTCTAAACATTTGGAAAAGTCATAACAGTCTGAGGGTCTGTGCCAAGTCAGACTGATCTCACAGTAAAATCAGAAAACGTAGGTTGAGTTTTTTTTAGCTAAAATCGGTCTATGTATACCGAAATTCGAAACACTGCCCCCAAGAGCAGGCCAATGTGTCCAACTGATGGATGGATGGATGAATATACAGATAAATAGATAGATGGATGACATACAGATAGATAGAAAACAATGAATGAGAAGAGAGAGACCATTAAAGGAGATTAATGGCCTTGTTTTCATTTGAATTTTTGAATATTTTGACAGTTGGGCTCCTTTGAACATTCCGTTAAAAGTCAATGGAATATTGGGAATTTTGATAGCCCATTATGGGAAAATCATAAAATTCTAAACAATTGGAAAAGTCAAAGCAATCCAAGTCATAACAGCCTGAAGGTCTGTGCCAAGTCAGACTGATCACACAGTAAAATCAGAAACCGTAGGTTGATTTTTCTTAAGATAAAATCGGTCTGCGTTCACCGAAATTCAAAACACTGACACCAGGGGCAAGCCAGAGTTTCCAAGAATTGTAAAGTTTACCAGACAAATAAACATTAAAAATCTTGTCATCTCATTTCTGTGTTTTATTTAACGCGATGGACTATGCATAATATAACAAAATCAATTCAAATGAAGAATAAACCTACAAAGAAATGCAGACACAATGTGCTTCCGGTCGCGCCACCAGGAACTTAAACACACTTGGGCCGATTCAAAAATGTCTGACGGGAGATGCCGCTTGTCAGTGAGTTGGCATAATGTGGCTGATCCTAGGATACAGGAACTCTCTGAAACTTCCTGTTTGATCATGTTGGTGGTGCAGCCTTGGTAGATTTTGGCTTTGGCATTTTAAATGGTGGTTTCAGACTTTTGGACCCCACCACTGCACACCTTTGCATTGGTTGTAAAAAAGCTGTTAGTATCTGAGAAAAAAAACGAAATTAGGACCAACAAGATAAAAATCACCAGAACCTTTCTGGGTAAACTGGCATGTTGCTAGGAGACAGGAAATGTAGGCACTTACTCTGTCTCTCACCATGGTGATCTCTTTTATTTGAAGTTTTATCCCTAAAAAACAGCTAAAATCTTCAATCTCTCTTCCATCTCTCACACTCTCCTCGCTCATGCTCTCACCTGCCAGAGTTACATCAAAATGGATCGCACTTCTTGAATGTGACCTTAGAGGGGATGTTTTTGGAGAATGGCACGCAGAAAATGCCTATATTACCTGACAGATATCACAAGAATTTAAAATGTAATGCATTACACTACTTATTTGACTAAAACGCCATTAGAGTACAGTAACTAATTACTATGTATTTGGATTACACCCAACATTGAGGGTGATCCGTGTCCCCTTTGGTCAAGTTGGACCCTGTAAACACTCAGTTCTCCTTCTGTCATTTTGTAATTAAGGTCAAAACTCAGGACGTCCCAGCTAATACGGGACAGTTGGCGACCTTACAAATTGCAGTAGTAGTTTGAGTTACGCGTTTACACTGAAAAAGTGGCAAAAATGAAGAGTACTACGAGTCCCAGATGATGCACTTCTTCATCCGCAGTGTTGGACACTTTATGCACCCAGCGATCGCCTCTTGCCATACGTAGCAGTTGGGGCGGGGTAACCTGAAAACTTTTTCCTTTTGATACATTGACGCCTCTCAACTAAACTGGAACGGCGTTTTCCTCCACAACAACATACTGCATACTTCGGAACGCGATGATGTTTTCGCTCACAGCTGGATTTTTTTCTCCCCAATTCCCAATGCGCTCCAAGTCTTCGTGGTGGTGTATCGCCTCAATCCGGGTGGTGGAGGACAAGTCTCAGTTGCCGCCGCTTCTAAGACCGTCAATCTGCGCATCTGATCACGTGACTCGTTGTGCATGACACCACGGAGACTCACAGCATGTGGAGACTCATGCTACTCTCCACGATCCACACACAACTCACCACACGCCCCATTGAGAGAACCACTAATCACCACCACGAGGAGGTTACCCCATGTGACTCTACACTCCCTAGCAACCGGGACAATTTGGTTGCCCCATGTGACTCTACCCTCCCTAGCAACCGGGCCAATTTGGTTACCCCATGTGACTCTACACTCCCTAGCAACCGGGACAATTTGGTTACCCCATGTGACTCTACACTCCCTAGCAACCGGGACAATTTGGTTACCCCATGTGACTCTACCCTCCCTAGCAACCGGGACAATTTGGTTACCCCATGTGACTCTACCCTCCCTAGCAACCGTGACAATTTGGTTACCCCATGTGACTCTACCCTCCCTAGCAACCGGGACAATTTGGTTACCCCATGTGACTCTACACTCCCTAGCAGCCGGGACAATTTGGTTACCCCATGTGACTCTACACTCCCTAGCAACCGGGACAATTTGGTTACCCCATGTGACTCTACCCTCCCTAGCAACCGGGACAATTTGGTTACCCCATGTGACTCTACACTCCCTAGCAACCGGGACAATTTGGTTACCCCATGTGACTCTACCCTCCCTAGCAACCGGGACAATTTGGTTGCTAAGGTGACCTGGATGGAGTCACTCAGCACACCCTGGATTCAAACTCTCGACTCCAGGGGTGATAGTCAGCGTCAATACTCGCTGAGCTACCCAGACCTCCCGCTTACAGTGTTTTTAACCCTCCTATTGCGTTCGGGTGATTTTTGACCCGGGAGAGTTGGATAATAATTTTTAAATACCACATAAATTTTAGTACAGGAAACAAATTTGTGACATTGAGAGCTATAAACATTTATAAACATTCTTACATCTTTTGCATTCGCGGGACAATTTTGTTTTTACACATGATATTATGAAGATGTTTTTGTACATTTATGAATTAGATTTTTATTTATAAACACATTTAACCTCTTTCCTAAACTCTCTCACACACTTTGTCTCTCACTGGGACTGCACACACACACACACACACACACACTCAAACACACACACACTCAAACACACACACACACACTCAAACACACACACACACACTCAAACACACAAACACACACTCAAACACACACGCACACACGCACACACTCAAACACACGCACACACACACACACACACACACACACACACACACACACACACACACACAGTCACACAAACACACACTCAAACACACACACACTCAAACACACACACACTCAAACACACGCACACACACAAACACACACACACACACACACTCAAACACACACACACACACACAAACACACACTCAAACACACGCACACACACAAACACACACACACACACACAAACACACACTCAAACACACACACACACACACAAACACACACTCAAACACACGCACACACACAAACACACGCACACCGAAACACACACACACACATAGTCACATGCACACACACACAGACACACACAAACTCACAGTAACTCACACATCAACATTCAACACTTCATGAGAGTAAATAGAGAATATTTAACATAAAAACATAATAAATAAATATGAATGTTGTGTACTTCAGTTGTACAGTTGATTTGATGAAGTTTATTTGAAAATGTACTTTTAATAATAATTCTCTCATTTGATGTTGATATAAATTGTATATAATGTCATATTTAGATAAAATTTTACCTAAATGTTGATGAAAAATATGTCTTCACATGTATCACACTGTTTCTGCTGGAGTTAATGTACATGTTGAAATGTAAAATAATGTTCTACATTTTATTATTAGTCAAATAAATGGCGTATTAATTAATAACTTTTATATTCGTTAGTTAACATGTCACTCAGCTTTAATCACGGCTCAATAACACACTGATGCTGGTTAGTTGAAGAAGCACCATGAATGACCTCTCAATGAAGTAACCCTGAACAGGTGATGCTCCGTCTGCGCTGGGCGGCGTCCACGAGAGGAACACGTAATCTCTGTTGACATCAGAACACTCCACCTGTAGAGGAGAACCTGGAGCTCCAACCACAACCGCAGAGCCATCTAAACAAAGAGGAAGAGAGGAAGAAATGAGTTATGCTGATGTCTCTCAGACGAAGGAAGGACGACCGCATGGCTGCAGGTTTCAAAGTCATCTTTATTTGTTTAATTGCCACCAACGAGGACGAAGCCGACCCATAAGAGAGTAAACGCAGACTCCTTCCTGTTACCTGCACATTTGTAATTCAAATGTTTCCTCTGAGATTAAGAGAGGAAGTCACACAAAGACTGAAGCGCCGATCTAATTACTACACCGCAGACCTCCTTTAATGAGACAGGAAATTAAATTCCTGCTCTTTTGCTGTTTGCTGTTGCTGAGGGACGAGTCTAAATATGTTTGTGGTAACCAACATTATGCCACAAGTGCTGTCGATTGAGCTCAACTGGTTGCCACAAACATATTTAGAAAGAGATTTGGAAGCCCTAACAAACATTTCCACTCTTTTAGGTACATGACTGGGTTGTTGTGCAGGATCTGACCTTTGACATAGACGAAGGCGCTGTGCTCGATGGTCCCGTCCCAAGTGTGCAGGCGGACGATGTACAGGCCCTCATTTTCCTTGTGCACTCCCTTTAGGGTGAGACTGGCCGATCTCGAGTCCGTCTTCAGCTCGACACGACTGGACTGCCGCAGGACGTGTCCTGATCAGAGAGGAAGTTGTCATTCATTCACTCTGCACAGCTCGGTGCCACACCTGATCAATAAGGCGTGATGGGTAACCAGATCACTGTGATATTTATGTGGGTGTTTAAAATGCATGGATCATTAAATGGTTTATTTCTCTAGAATCAATTCGGAAGTCTTTGCTATCAATCATCATGTACAGTGGCCCCAAAAAGTTATGTATTTATTTCTGACCCCCTGTAAACCTTTACAGTAAATGCACATTTAAAGAAGAACGCTTTACGTTTATAACAATATTTCCAATGTGCCAGAAGGATGAAAGTTCATCATGTTTATCTCATAGCAGTCCTCTCATTCTCTCTAAAGTTTCATTCAACTATGATGAAAATCATTGAGTTATATTTAGAAGTGTTGCCAAACATTTATCTATCAATAAACATGCTATTACTATCTTATAACTACTGTTATTAGTTTATTACTATTATGGGATATTTTTGGTGCTGTTGTCTAAAATTGTTGATTCGTAAAACATTTAGAAACTATTTAGGAGTGTTGCCATTCATTTATCTATCAATATACATGCTATTACTATCTTATAACTACAATTATTAGTTTATTACTACTTTTATGGATTTGTTTTGGTGCTGTTGTCTAAAACTGGTGATTCATAAAACATTTAGAAACTATTTAGGAGAGTTGCCATGCATTTATCTATCAATAAACATGCTATTAATATCTTATTACAACTGTTATTAGTTTATTACTACTTTTATGGGATATTTTTGATGCTGTTGTGTGATATTGTTGATTCATAAAACATTTAGAAACTATTTAGGAGTGTTGCCATTCATTTATCTATCAATAAACATGCTATTACTATCTTATAACTACTGTTATTAGTTTATTACTATTATGGGATATTTTTGGTGCTGTTGTCTAAAATTGTTGATTCGTAAAACATTTAGAAACTATTTAGGAGAGTTGCCATTCATTTATCTATCAATAAACATGCTATTACTATCTTATTACAACTGTTATAAGTTTATTACTACTTTTATGGGATATTTTTTGTGCTTATTGGCTCTTTTTGAAACTTGAAAGCTTCAAGTCATTATAAAGTGTGAAGATTCTTCAAAAACATTTTTGGTGTTCCACGGAAACAGTGGCAATTTCATGACATGTCGTAATAATAGTATGAGAGAAATCGTAACAAAACAAATGAGTTGACTCGTACAAAAATGTACGACTTACCGCAGAGAAAAATAAACTACCCAATGAACCCAAATAACCCAAACCTAAACAAAGTCTAACCCTAAACCTAAATAAAGTGTTGGACTGGAGGCTAGCTAACATTTGATACCTGTTTTGTATCGATTTGAAACACACTGTTTGTTGAGTGGTTGGTTTAAATGTTATACCTTTTCTTATGAGACAAGTACAGTACGGTATGATACAAACTATTACAAGTTGTCACAAAACTATATGGTTCTGAATCACATTTAATGAAGTGTGTGTCCCTCATGCTGTGATACTCACCGTCTCTGTACCACATCACTTCCTGTTGGAACGGTAGTAAAGCTGATGTGAAACTGCACTGCAGAATCAAGTTGCCTCCCTCCTTCACAAATGTTGGATCAAAAATGGAGGCCAGCTGAGCTTCAGGTTTTGGAACTGGGACTTTAAAGGACCAGACAAAAGAGGAAATGTTATCATGTTTTTTGTTGTTTTTATATAACTGATCACACCCTTTTCTTTTCTGAAGAAACAGTTCTTTAAAGTCCTTGGTAGTTACTGGCTCTGCAGAGTTCTAATATATATATAAGTTTCTTTGTGGAACTAAAAGGGTTCTCCTAGAACATCACTCTCAAGAACCCTACAATGGTTCTTTAAAGCACTAGTGGTTTAAGGGTTTTTAGAGAACCTTTGATAAAATGGTTCTTTGTGGAACTAAAATGGGTTCTACTATGGCATCATTCTCAAGAACCCTACTATGGTTCTTTAAAGCACTAGTGGTTTAAGGGTTTTTAGAGAACCTTTGATAAAATGGTTCTTTGTGGAACTAAAATGGGTTCTACTATGGCATCATTCTCAAGAACCCTACTATGGTTCTTTAAAGCAAACTAATGGTTTAAGGTTTTTTAGCACCGAAAATCATATCAAGAATGACGAGAAATATTAGCGTCATGAGGAAAAGGCCGATGTGACTTGAGAATGCACGCATCCTGACAAGCTATCGTTTTTAGTGATGGAACAGGAAATTGAGGCCAGTTTGCGTCGAATGTTATGCGTGCTGTAATTTATACATATCCAGAGGCTTGCAAATGAATTGAGATGTTTCTCATATAACCAGAAGATCTTAAATGGGAATTCGGATTCAAAAACAGCTCACACTGGGAGGACTAATGGTGTCATTCTTGCTCTAAATGTGTCGTCTAATACAGCACGAATAACAGAAAGAAACATTTAAAAACCAGATATTTAATTTCTGAAGTGTAAGTGGTGCTTGCCATAGTGTCAGGGTGTTGCACGTGGTTGCCAAAGCATTGCTATATGGTTAGACAACTGGTCGCTATATGTGTTTGCACTGTTGATTCAAAGAACTGGCTCATATGAGTCATTCGTTTGGGAATCGAACTACACAGGTCACGATGTAGATTCAAAAGAACCGGCTCATACGAGTCATTTGTTCGGGAATCAGACTGCTGGTCACTATATGTGTTTTGTGCTGTTGATTCAAAGAACCGGCTCATACGAGTCATTTGTTCGGGAATCAGACTGGACTGGTCGGGATGTAGATTCAAAAGAACCGGCTCATAAGAGTCATTCGTTCAGGAATCAGACTGCTGGTCACTATATGTGTTTTGTGCTGTTGATTCAAAGAACCGGCTTATATGAGTCATTTGTTTGGGAATCAGACTGCTGGTCACTATATGTGTTTTGCACCATAGATTCAAAAGAACCGGCTCATATGTGTCATTTGTTTGGGAATCGAACTACACAGGTCACGATGTAGATTCAAAAGAACCGGCTCATACGAGTCATTTGTTTGGGAATCAGACTTCAGGTCACTATATGTGTTTTGTGCTGTTGATTCAAAGAACCGGCTTATATGAGTCATTTGTTTGGGAATCAGACTGCTGGTCACTATATGTGTTTTGCACCGTAGATTCAAAAGAACCGGCTCATATGTGTCATTTGTTTGGGAATCGAACTACACAGGTCACGATGTAGATTCAAAAGAACCGGCTCATACGAGTCATTTGTTTGGGAATCAGACTTCAGGTCACTATATGTGTTTTGCACCGTAGATTCAAAAGAACCGGCTCATACGAGTCATTTGTTTGGGAATCGAACTACACAGGTCACGATGTAGATTCAAAAGAACCGGCTCATACGAGTCATTTGTTCGGGAATCAGACTGCTGGTCGCTATATGTGTTTTGTGCTGTTGATTCAAAGAACCGGCTTATACGAGTCATTTGTTCGGGAATCAGACTGCTGGTCGCTATATGTGTTTTGTGCTGTTGATTCAAAGAACCGGCTCATACGAGTCATTTGTTTGGGAATCGAACTGGACTGGTCAGGATGTAGATTCAAAAGAACCGGCTCATAAGAGTCATTCGTTCAGGAATCAGACTGCTGGTCGCTATATGTGTTTTGCGCTGTCGATTCAAAGAACCGGCTCATACGAGTCATTTGTTTGGGAATCGATCTACACTGGTCGGATGCAGATTCAAAGAATCGGCTTATACGAGTCATTCGTTTGGGAATCAGACTGCTGGTATCAGCATGGATTATTCACGCTGCTGATTCAAAATCAATACTGTGTGAAAGTAATAAAAAAGTAAGAATCAAAGTAGTAATAGTAATAGTAATAATGATGCTAATCAAACACCTAATAAGTATAAATTACAGTATTTAGACCTCGATTAAGGAAGACGCTTGAATTAGAGATGATGTACTGTACAGGTTTACTGATCATTAAACTGACTGCTCACACATTTATTATCCTGTTAATGACCTCTTTGGAGAATGTGCTTGAGAGAGAAAAGGTGGGTTTGATATCAAGATCTAAAATCTGCCAGCAAGCTTGAATGAATCTCTCAGCTGATGGAATACATAAATGTATAATACACATGATTTAAACACAAATCGAGGCTGTCTTCGGCTCTCTCTCTAAAGGTATAATTGTCTCACAAAGTCTGTCATTATTTACTCTCCTTAAACGCAGGTTTTGTTGGACTTTACACTGTATATTTGAGACCAATTCTTGTACATTAATCATTGCTCTTTCACTCTTTCAAAAATCCAGTGTGACTCCTTCAAAGCGGCCAAACTGACAGCGTTAACAGCACACAGCAAGACTTCAAAAGAGCCATTTAGCATTAAAGAACCACAGTAGCACTTACTTGGAGTCCGTGAGCACTGCAGTCGGGCCTCAGCTCCTTTATGTGCTGCACAAATGGAAGAAAAGTGGAAGAAACTTCAGGCAAGATTCGGGCCACTTCCACACTAATACCATTTTCGTTTTTTTTTTTTTACATATCTGCAATCGTTTTTTCGACTTTCTAAGTCAATGCATTTTCAACCCGAAATCTATTAGTGTAGACATACTGTAGCTTTGGGGTCGCAACAAACGTTCACTGATGTGGACGCCAACAACAGCCAGTTACAGTCCAGTGAGACTGTGGGATAAGACTAATAAAGACATATAATGATTAACAGCTGACATCAGAGATTAGACAACAATTGCATTCATCCATCTTCAACCGCTTATCCGAAGTCGGGTCGAGCAGCTCCAGCAGGGGGCCCCAAACTTCCCTATCCCGAGCCACATTAACCAGCTCTGACTGGGGGACCCCGTGGCGTTCCCAGGCCAGTGTGGAGATGTAATCTCTCCAGCTAGTCCTGGGTCTTCCCCGAGGCCTCCTCCCAGCTGGACGTGCCTGAAACACCTCCCTAGGGAGGCGCCCAGAGGGCATCCTTACCAGATGCCCAAACCACCTCAACTGACTCCTTTCCACGCAAAGGAGCAGCGGCTCTACTCCGAGCTCCTCACGGATGACTGAGCTCCTCACCCTATCTCTAAGGGTGAAGCCCGCCACCCTTCTGAGGAAGCCCATTTCGGCCGCTTGTACTCGTGACCTAGTTCTTTCGGTCATGACCCAACCTTCATGACCATAGGTGAGAGTAGGAACGAAAATTGACCGGTAGATCGAGAGCTTTGTCTTCTGGCTCATCTCTCTTTCGTGACAACCGACTGCAATACCGATTCTCCGGCCAACCTCCCGCTCCATTGTCCCCTCACTTGTGAACAAGACCCAGAGGTACTTGAACTCCTTCACTTGGGGCAATACCTCCTTCCCTACCCGGAGTACACACTCCATCGGTTTCTAGCTTTCTACAAATGGAAATCAAGTCATCATCAGACCAAATACTCACAGTTCACTATCAGCTTGGCACAGGAGGCGGTCTCGCCCAGGGAACTTTTCGCTACAACCCTGTATTCTCCGGCATCTTCGAGAGAGCACCTGGAAAACAGCGGATAACGCATTAAACTCCATCAACTAAAATGAGCGTAAAATACCCTAGACAGGTTGTCAACTGGGGTAAAACCTCCAAAACAAATCTACGTGGAAATGAACCGATAAAGAATAAAATGGGATTTATTATCATCCCATTTCCCAAATCTTCAACACCATCTGAGGATGAAGAAATGGTGTGTGTGCACCTGTTTTATAGCGGTCGGTTCACACCAAAACAGGTGGGGCTCAAACACCATAGCCAATGTTAGTTTCAAATAGGTCGTGTATGAAGTGGACCGGACGTCATGCGTCCCACTACACGGCATCTCACCTCCTGATCTCTAAAGTGTTGAAGCCGAACTTCTGAAGCAGCTTGTAGTTCCAGGGCAGAGCTCCTCGCAGGGGAACGTCATCTTTATACCTGACAATCAGAAAAATTACATCATTTTTGGGAGATTTTGGCTCTTTTGTTTTAGACAGAATGGCTTGAGGAGACTCACCATGTGATACTGGGAAACGGGCATCCCTGAACACTACAGGAGAGTTTGACGTCCATGCCCGTCCACACCACGTGCGGCCGCAGCGGCATGAGAAAGTCAGGCGCCTTCATGCTCAGATCCTCGATAAACTTCATGTGCACTGAAGCCTTTCTCTCAGCCTGTGGGTGAAGAATACCAAACAGTTCTCAGACGTTAAAAGGAACGGTTGACCTATTCTGACATCTTTTGCTCACTCTCATGTTGTTCCAAACCAGTTTGATTGATTCATTCATTTAGTTTGCTGTGAAACACAATTTTACAGAACATCTTGGTTGCTCCTTCCCACATTATACAATTAAAGAAGTCCAGATGACTTCTAAAGTCATGCAATAGCTGTGTGCGAGGAACAAAATTAAAGTTATTATATTTCTGTCAAGTGTGACGTTGGTGAAGTTTGGCCTTGAGACACTCCAAGGTCACTCAGACTGGACAGTTGACCATTTTTGCTACAATGTGATTTTGATGTTAGCAAAACACCCATAAAACTAGATGTTTAGTACCATAGTTCCCATTCTCCTGTATTATTACCATCATACTATGTTTTACTACAAATATCGTTGATGCGCAAGGGCAATGAAGGACTAATGAAGGTCTAATTTTGCCCAAGTCATGGAGCATTTTAATGATGGTTTACGGAAGGAATGTGTCACAACACACAGTGCATACGGGGCTGCGTAGCTGCAGAGTACCTGTGATGACCCCTGTCCACCGTCGCTCCTACAATGGCCACAGGAATGTCGAACTGAACCTTGGAGCAGTGGTCGAAGGTCGTCTGGTCCGATGAGTCCTATTTTCTTTGGCATCACATGGACGGTTGTGCACATGTGTGCCGTTTACCTGGGAAAGTGATGTCACCAGGATGCACTCTGGGAAGATGTCAAGCCAGTGGAGGGCGTGTGATGCCCACATGCTGGGAAACCATGTGGACATCAGTTTGACACGTGCCACCTACCTAAACATAGTTGCAGACCAGGTGCACCCCTTCATGTCAACGGTATTCCCTGATGTCAGTGGCCTCTTTCAGCAGGATAATGCGCCCTGCCACACTGCACACATTGTTCATGGTTTGAGAGGCATGATGAAGAGTTCAAAGTGTTGACTTGGCCTCCAAATTCTCCAGATCTCAATCCGCCGGGCATCTATGGGATGTGCTGGACCAATATGTCAGATCCACGGCAACCCCACCCCGCAACTTACAGGACTTCTGGACTTCACAGGATCTGCTGCTAATGTCTTGGTGCCAGATACCACAGGACGCCTTCATCGGTCTTGTAGAGTCCATGCCTCGGCTGGTCAGCACTGTTTTAGCGGCATGCAGAGGACCAACAGCATATTAGGCAGGTGGTCATAATGTTTTGGCTCATCGGTGTATACAAAGTTGAAAATGCCTGTACTCAAACAATTTTTGTGAATATTATTTCCCAAGAATTTTAACTAATAATGCCTTAAATTTAGGTCTCACATAGCTATCGTATGACTTCAGAAGATGTGGAATAGAGCGCATAAGCTGAATGAACTATTTGGTGGTGCTATTAGAGCACTATTAGACAGCCACAGTCCTCAATATCTGAAAAATTGTATTCTGTAGAATTTCACCTTTTTTGTTTAATGGATGAAAGATAGTTATATAGGTATGGAACAACATGAGGGTGGTGAAAGGATTACAGAATTTTCATTTGTGTGTGAACGGTTTCTTCAGCATTGCTCATAGTGTATCAGTGTCACTTTTTATGTATTGTATTTAATATTTTTGACATTGTAAATCCTCAGTATAAGTGTCTTTAGTGTGTTTGAGTGGCGTGATCGCTCACCTCCCTGCGCAGTGTGAAGCGATCCACGCGCTCACGGATGACATGCTGGTTTCTGATCACCCCGATTTCTACTTTCTCTGCCTCGTTGCCAAACATAGTCCATTGATCTCGCTCCCGGAGTTCATCGCTGGCCATGGTCTCCCTCAGGGCTTCCCTGGGGTGAAAGGTCAGAATTTGGCCAGTTTGTAAAAATTGCTAGTTTATACGTCACGTAATGATCCATTTATCATCCAATCGAAAGTTCAATCAGAATGAAATGTATAAATAGGATTTGTTTTTGTTTTTTTTTCCCTTTTCTCCCCAATTTGGAACGCCCAATTCCCACTACTTAGTAGGTGCTCGTGGTGGTGCGGTTACTCGCCTCAATCCGGTTGGAGGAGGACGAGTCTCAGTTGCCGCCGCTTCTGACACCTTCAATCCGCGCATCTGATCACGTGACTCGTTGTGCATGACACCGCGGAGACTCACAGCATGTGGAGACTCATGCTACTCTCCACGATCCACACACAACTCACCACACACCCCATTGAGAGAACCACTAATCACCACCACGAGGAGGTTACCCCATGTGACTCTACCCTCCCTAGCAACCGGGACAATATGGTTACCCCATGTGACTCTACCCTCCCTAGCAACCGGGACAATATGGTTACCCCATGTGACTCTACCCTCCCTAGCAACCGGGACAATATGGTTACCCCATGTGACTCTACCCACCCTTGCAACCGGGACAATTTGGTTACCCCATGTGACTCTACCCTCCCTAGCAACCGGCCCAATTTGGTTACCCCATGTGACTCTACCCTCCCTAGCAACCGGCCCAATTTGGTTACCCCATGTGACTCTACCCTCCCTAGCAACTGGGCCAATTTGGTTACCCCATGTGACTCTACCCTCCCTAGCAACCGGGCCAATTTGGTTACCCCATGTGACTCTACCCTCCCTAGCAACCGGGCCAATTTGGTTGCTTAGGAGACCTGGCTGGAGTCACTCAGCACGCCGATAGTCAGCTTAAGTTAAAACGTCAACACAACACTTGCACACATTGGATAAGCCTATTCATGTCTATGTGACTATTGTTTTTTTAGCTGTAGGACACGGTTACACCATTATTGCATGTTGCGTTCTGAGGTTTCAAAGCAATTAAAGATGATTTGAACTGCTTGAACTTTTGCTGAAGTCAGAATATATGTGGAGTGGAGGACTCTTATGCATTAACTGCCTGTTATATCCACTCTTTAGAAGAGGCCGTGTATTCTGTTATGAATCCAGACAGCAGATGAATCGAGTGAAGAGACAAACAGAAATGCCAGTTATTCTCTCGGTCGATATCAGGTGATTCACAATGTTGAAGTGCAATTAGAAGTTGCCAGTCTTTGATTTGACTTGTTGCTTTTGTTCAGAGCCGCTGCATGATTTGTGAGTTGGTCTCAAAAGTGCAAAGAGTCTCAAATGAATGTAATTATGCAGAGAAAGTTTAAAAGACTAAGCTGTGAAAGAGACATGCTGCTTTTGATGTTCCAAATTATTTATACATGAATGCCAATAAGAATTAATCCAACTGTAGAAGACGAAAGTCCCAGAAAAAGTGCCCTTTAATTTTTGTTCTTGCAAAGCGAAATCCCCGCTTGTGCATTTTCCATTTCCCTTCTTGATTTGTAACTTGTAGCACCTAATAAACATGCAAAAACATACAAATTCTAGAGCAAATTGTTTTCCTAAAAATGTATGTCCACATATGCGGAAGGAGTGAAATTTTAAATAACACTATACTATAGAAAGTCACTTTTTTTTTCTTCATCAAATTGTCTATGATGTTTCCAGGTGTGTTCATTATTCATGTTTTTGAGACGTTACATAAATTAGCATAATTTATTCTGATTCAAAGTAATGTCCAGCATCGTCCAATCACTGCCAACCATGTTAAAATAAAATGGTGAATCTATGTACTGATGATGATCGTCCCATGTGTGTCAAACATGTTGAGTGATCCAAACATCATCTGCAGCTGAAACTGAACTTTTGATCAGATTTTAGGAGTGAACGCACTTAACTGCATAGAGAGCTATAGGATGCTCCCTTGCTCCCTATTTAGTGCATGACTTAACCTCCAGTGTGCTGTCTGTCTGCACTGGTCTCAGAACAGTTATAGGAGAGCTATAGGATGCTCCCTTGCTCCCTATTTAGTGCATGACTTAATCTCCAGTGTGCTGTCTGTCTGCACTGGTCTCAGAACAGTTATAGCAGAGATATAGGATGCTCCCTTGCTCCCTATTTAGTGCATGACTTAATCTCCAGTGTGCTGTCTGTCTGCACTGGTCTCAGAACAGTTATAGGAGAGCTATAGGATGCTCCCTTGCTCCCTATTTAGTGCATGACTTAATCTCCAGTGTGCTGTCTGTCTGCACTGGTCTCAGAACAGTTATAGCAGAGATATAGGATGCTCCCTTGCTGCCTATTTAGTGCATGACTTAATCTCCAGTGTGCTGTCTGTCTGCACTGGTCTCAGAACAGTTATAGGAGAGCTATAGGATGCTCCTTTGCTCACTATTTAGTGCATTACTTAACCTCCAGTGTGCTGTCTGTCTGCACTGGTCTCAGAACAGTTATAAGAGAGCTATAGGATGCTCCCTTGCTCCCTATTTAGTGCATGACTTAACCTCCAGTGTGCTGTCTGTCTGCACTGGTCTCAGAACAGTTTGAAATGCACCTTATTTTCATCCTGACTCCATATAAAGCCTCTGAAAGACACATTTGCCAGTTTTGGATGCATCTATTAATTCTCAATGTGATAATGCACAGTAAATATATAGGAATGCATTTATTAATGTTAATGAATAGAACCGTATTGTACAGTGATATCAAAATAAAATCTAACAATATATATATTAAAACAAAGTGCAATGACCCACAGATGTGTTTATGTTAATGTTGAAAGCTATTCAAAATATCTAACGTTTTTACTACTTTTGAGGGTACAATGTCCCAAAATCCACGTATGTGGACATCATGTTTATCAGCGCACTGATGCATGAAAAATGAAGGGATTTTTAAAAGTTAGTTAATATAAGCAATATCACATGAGCAAGAGTGCGATATGGCCCTATATCAGCACTGCTGTGATTACCTACGACACTCGACCTGTGGCCGAATCACAGCAGTGCTGATATAGGGCCATATCGCACTCTTGCTCGTGTGATATTACTTAAATATCAAATATTATCACACAAATATCAGCAAAATATTTTTATTGTGCGTCATTTTATTGTTTTTGTCAAAATACACATTTTATGCATCCAAAAATTTTTGCGCATTTTGGATTTTTCTCCACACATTTCAAACTGTCTTCTGCTTGGAAATGTTTTCTGTCTACGCACACATGCAGCTTTGAGAGAATCTCGTCTCGATGGGACATGGAGATCAAAAATGTCCTCTCTCTGACAAGGTGATCTCCGATTCACTTTGACTGGATCCTGCTCTTCATCTCACCACTGAGACCGGTGTCTATATTACAGTCAGTTTGAACTCAGCTTCATCAGTACAGCACAGGTCTCACACACTCCAGCAGTTTCCTTATGCTTTATCACTGTGATGTAATAAAGTCGCTCTTATTACCACAACCTCACGATGGTTGACGGTATTAAACGTAACAAATTTTGGTGCAGTGTTGGTGCAGCTACTTTGAAATCGGAGCTTCCCAAGACACAAGCTCCTCATAACTTACAGCACTGTACAGTTACACTACAGAAGCTATTCTTTTCCAAAAATGTATTTGCTACTAACAAAAAATGGCTAACTACTTTAATATTTTTCAATATACAACCACCATATAATATATATTAACGGTGCTGAAAGCGATTTCAGCCATTCTACTCCCACGAGACTGAGCCGTTAGATTAGCCACGCCCCCTATTTCCAAAACTGAGACCGACACATGCAGAAGCGGTTGTCTAAAACAACAACAACAGCAGCACAATAGCGCCCTCAACTGACAACTGTTTTGAACAACATGGCATAAAAATGGCATTAAGCCTCAATAATTCGGTGCAACAACAATACTGTACGAACATGCAAAATGATTGACAGGTCGAAATCGCTTTTTTGTTTCTAGAGTCTAGAGCTGTCACAGAGACAGGAAAGATATCTTACAACACTTATTTCATAAATATCTTTCAGCGAGTATGGACATTTTTTGCATACCTGACCATTAAAAATGAATTCTGCAATCATAATTAAATAATATTACCTGATCTTTACATATTTACTAAGGGTGACATTTAACAATTAAAAAATTGAACATGCATATTTATTCTACCTTATATAAATATTAAAACTAGAAAGCACCCTATTTTATTTAATTGAGTTATAGCAATAAAATAAAAGCTCTTATTCTCAGGAATGTGACTGTACAGCTGATTTTATTGCCCTAATAACGAAGCTCTAAAGACTTTCAAAAGAATCACAAAGTGAAATACGATTTCTGTACGACATCAAAAACAAATGTCTCTTTTATGCGCTGATAACTGCTGCTGTAAGCCCCATGTAGCTAAAGAAATTATACCTGATTTTACCTTTCTAAACAATAAGCCATTTTGCACATGTCCGTGAGCTTGTTTGTTTGAATTACGCAATGTTATATCTTAGATGTAACTGGGAATGGGAATGCTGGTGCTGTAGTGGGCTAAAGCACATAACTGGTAATCAGAAGGTTGCTGGTTCGATCCCCACAGCCACCACCATTGTGTCCTTGAGTAAGGCACTTAACTCCAGGTTGCTCCGGGGGGGATTGTCCCTGTAATAAGTGCACTGTAAGTCACTTTGGATAAAAGCGTCTGCCAAATGCATAAATGTAAATGTAGATGTCCAGAACAAAATATGCAGTCCAGCAGGTAATCATGCCAAACAGATAATCAGAAAATATATGTTATCAATTACTGATGTTAAAATGAGGATCTCAGCTTTCTAATGACCCCTAGATTGAGCTTGTAGTCCACTGAACATGAACTGAACATTAGACTGAATGTCTATGGACGAGCACATCTGTGAGGGATAAAATGTGTTAGAGCGCCACCTACAGTTCACATCTGTGTATTGTGATGGAATGTGTTAGAGCGCCACCTACAGTTCACATCTGTGTATTGTGATGGAATGTGTTAGAGCTCCACCTACAGTTCACATCTGTGTATTGGGATGGAATGTGTTAGAGCGCCACCTACAGTTCACATCTGTGTATTGTGATGGAATGTGTTAGAGCGCCACCTACAGTTCACATCTGTGTATTGGGATGGAATGTGTTAGAGCACCACCTACAGTTCACATCTGTGTATTGTGAAGGAATGTGTTAGAGCGCCACCTACAGTTCACATCTGTGTATTGTGATGGAATGTGTTAGAGCACCACCTACAGTTCACATCCGTGTATTGTGATGGAATATGTTAGAGCTCCACCTACAGTTCACATCTGTGTATTGTGATGGAATGCGTTAGAGCGCCACCTACAGTTCACATCCGTGTATTGTGATGGAATATGTTAGAGCGCCACCTACAGTTCACATCCGTGTATTGTGATGGAATATGTTAGAGCTCCACCTACAGTTCACATCCGTGTATTGTGATGGAATGCGTTAGAGCGCCACCTACAGTTCACATCTGTGTATTGTGATGGAATGTGTTAGAGCGCCACCTACAGTTCACATCTGTGTATTGTGATGGAATGTGTTAGAGCGCCCCCTACAGTTCACATCTGTGTATTGTGATGGAATGTGTTAGAGCGCCACCTACAGTTCACATCTGTGTATTGTGATGGAATGTGTTAGAGCGCCACCTACAGTTCACATCTGTGTATTGTGATGGAATGTGTTAGAGCGCCCCCTACAGTTCACATCTGTGTATTGTGATGGAATGTGTTAGAGCGCCACCTACAGTTCACATCTGTGTATTGTGATGGAATGTGTTAGAGCGCCACCTACAGTTCACATCTGTGTATTGTGATGGAATGTGTTAGAGCGCCCCCTACAGTTCACATCTGTGTATTGTGATGGAATGTGTTAGAGCGCCCCCTACAGTTCACATCTGTGTATTGTGATGGAATGTGTTAGAGCGCCACCTACAGTTCACATCTGTGTATTGTGATGGAATGTGTTAGAGCGCCACCTACAGTTCACATCTGTGTATTGTGATGGAATGTGTTAGAGCGCCACCTACAGTTCACATCTGTGTATTGTGAAGGAATGTGTTAGAGCGCCCCCTACAGTTCACATCTGTGTATTGTGATGGAATGTGTTAGAGCGCCACCTACAGTTCACATCTGTGTATTGTGATGGAATGTGTTAGAGCGCCACCTACAGTTCACATCTGTGTATTGTGATGGAATGTGTTAGAGCGCCACCTACAGTTCACATCTGTGTATTGTGATGGAATGTGTTAGAGCGCCCCCTACAGTTCACATCTGTGTATTGTGATGGAATGTGTTAGAGCGCCACCTACAGTTCACATCTGTGTATTGTGATGGAATGTGTTAGAGCGCCACCTACAGTTCACATCTGTGTATTGTGATGGAATGTGTTAGAGCGCCACCTACAGTTCACATCTGTGTATTGTGATGGAATGTGTTAGAGCGCCACCTACAGTTCACATCTGTGTATTGTGATGGAATGTGTTAGAGCGCCCCCTACAGTTCACATCCGTGTATTGTGATGGAATGTGTTAGAGCGCCCCCTACAGTTCACATCCGTGTATTGTGATGGAATGTGTTAGAGCGCCCCCTACAGTTCACATCCGTGTGTTGTGATGGAATGTGTTAGAGCGCCACCTACAGTTCACATCCGTGTGTTGTGATGGAATGTGTTAGAGCGCCACCTACAGTTCACATCTGTGTGTTGTGATGGAATGTGTTAGAGCGCCACCTACAGTTCACATCTGTGTATTGTGATGGAATGTGTTAGAGCTCCACCTACAGTTCACATCTGTGTATTGTGATGGAATGTGTTAGAGCTCCACCTACAGTTCACATCTGTGTATTGGGATGGAATGTGTTAGAGCTCCACCTACAGTTCACATCTGTGTATTGTGATGGAATGCGTTAGAGCGCCACCTACAGTTCACATCTGTGTATTGTGATGGAATGCGTTAGAGCGCCACCTACAGTTCACATCTGTGTATTGTGATGGAATGCGTTAGAGCGCCACCTACAGTTCACATCTGTGTGTTGTGATGGAATGCGTTAGAGCGCCACCTACAGTTCACATCTGTGTATTGTGATGGAATGCGTTAGAGCGCCACCTACAGTTCACATCTGTGTATTGTGATGAATGCGTTAGAGCGCCACCTACAGTTCACATCTGTGTATTGTGATGGAATGTGTTAGAGCGCCACCTACAGTTCACATCTGTGTGTTGTGATGGAATGCGTTAGAGCGCCACCTACAGTTCACATCTGTGTGTTGTGATGGAATGCGTTAGAGCGCCACCTACAGTTCACATCTGTGTGTTGTGATGGAATGCGTTAGAGCGCCACCTACAGTTCACATCTGTGTATTGTGATGGAATGCGTTAGAGCGCCACCTACAGTTCACATCTGTGTATTGTGATGGAATGCGTTAGAGCGCCACCTACAGTTCACATCTGTGTATTGTGATGGAATGCGTTAGAGCGCCACCTACAGTTCACATCTGTATATTGTGATGGAATGCGTTAGAGCTCCACCTACAGTTCACATCTGTGTATTGTGATGGAATGTGTTAGAGCGCCACCTACAGTTCACATCTGTGTATTGTGATGGAATGTGTTAGAGCGCCCCCTACAGTTCACATCTGTATATTGTGATGGAATGTGTTAGAGCGCCCCCTACAGTTCACATCTGTGTATTGTGATGGAATGTGTTAGAGCGCCCCCTACAGTTCACATCTGTGTATTGTGATGGAATGTGTTAGAGCTCCACCTACAGTTCA
>JAVLUX010000014.1:2620429-2707929 GCA_032164185.1 Moxostoma hubbsi
ATGGTGCGTCATAATTGTCTTTAATTCTCAAAGAAAAAAATTGTAATGATCCAAAAAATAGGCTTATTTTTATAATAACGCTTCACAATAAGGTTGCATTTGGTAAATGTACTGGTATCATGAACTAATATTATTTACAGCATTTATTTATCTTTGTTAATGTTAGTTTACAATGCATTTATGAATGTTATTAAATAACGTTTTTTAACTTGCAACTGAAATTAACATTATCCAATAAATGCTGTAATATTGTTAATTTACTAAAAAAAAAGAAAAGAAAAACGATTAATTGGCTCAACAACCATAATGTATGAAAATAAATAGCTTCTACTCTGAAACTAACATACTGTATTTATAAAATTTTACTTATTTATAAAAGCCTTTCTTAATATGCATTAATATATACAACACAAAATATTAATTACAGTGGTAAGAAAAAGTATTTGAACCCTTTAGAATAAGCTGGTTTTCTGCATTAACTGGTCATAAAATGTGATCTCATATTCATCAGTGACACGTGACACAAACACAATGTGCTTAAGATAACAACACACAAACAATTATAATCATGTCTTTATTGAACACATCCTGTTAAACATTCACAGTGCTGTCAGGAGTCAGGTGTTGGCAAACCTGGCATCCAATTAATGAAACCATATTGTAGGTGTAGTTTAGAGCTACTTTGACTAATAAAAAGCACTTAAACATTTTTAGTTTGCTATTCACAATTAGCATCTGCTGATGTGGAACATGTCACGCAAATTAAGAGATCTCAGAAGATCTACATTCAAGAATTGTTGCTAAAGTTGGAAAGGGTTACAAAGTTATCTAGAAGATCTTAGATATTCATCAGTCCACAGTTAGACAAACGGTCTATAAATGGAGATGATTTAGTACTATAGGTACTCTCACTAGAAGTGGCCGTTAGATATTCATCAGTCCACAGTTAGACAAACTGTCTATAAATGGAGGTGATTTAGTACTATAGGTACTCTCACTAGAAGTGGCCGTTAGATATTCATCTGTTCACAGTTAGACAAACTGTCTATAAATGGAGATGATTTACTACTATAGGTACTCTCACTAGAAGTGGCCGTTAGATATTCATCTGTTCACAGTTAGACAAACTGTCTATAAATGCAGATGATTTAGTACTATAGGTACTCGTACTAGAAGTGGCCATTAGATATTCATCTGTCCACAGTTAGACAAACTGTCTATAAATGGAGATGATTTAGTACTATAGGTACTCTCACTAGAAGTGGCCGTTAGATATTCATCTGCCCACAGTTAGACAAACTGTCAATAAATGGAGGTGATTTAGTACTATATGTACTCTTACTAGAAGTGGCCGTTAGATATTCATCTACTCACAGTTAGACAAACTGTCAATAAATGGAGGTGATTTAGTACTATATGTACTCTTACTAGAAGTGGCCGTTAGATATTCATCTACCCACAGTTAGACAAACTGTCTATAAATGGAGATGATTTAGTACTATAGGTACTCTCACTAGAAGTGGCCGTTAGATATTCATCTGCCCACAGTTAGACAAACTGTCAATAAATGGAGGTGATTTAGTACTATATGTACTCTTACTAGAAGTGGCCGTTAGATATTCATCTGCCCACAGTTAGACAAACTGTCAATAAATGGAGGTGATTTAGTACTATATGTACTCTTACTAGAAGTGGCCGTTAGATATTCATCTGCCCACAGTTAGACAAACTGTCAATAAATGCAGATGATTTAGTACTATAGGTACTCTCACTAGAAGTGGCCGTTAGATATTCATCTGTCCACAGTTAGACAAACTGTATATAAATGGAGATGATTTAGTACTATAGGTACTCTCACTAGAAGTGGCCGTTAGATATTCATCTGTTCACAGTTAGACAAACTGTCTATAAATGGAGGTGATTTAGTACTATAGGTACTCTTACTAGAAGTGGCCGTTAGATATTCATCTACCCACAGTTAGACAAACTGTCTATAAATGGAGATGATTTAGTTCTATAGGTACTCTCATTAGAAGTGGCCGTTAGATATTCATCTGCCCACAGTTAGACAAACTGTCTATAAATGGAGGTGATTTAGTACTATAGGTACTCTCACTAGAAGTGGCCGTTAGATATTCATCTGTTCACAGTTAGACAAACTGTCTATAAATGGAGATGATTTAGTACTATAGGTACTCTCACTAGAAGTGGCCGTTAGATATTCATCTGTTCACAGTTAGACAAACTGTCTATAAATGCAGATGATTTAGTACTATAGGTACTCGTACTAGAAGTGGCCATTAGATATTCATCTGTTCGTAGTTAGACAAACTGTCTATAAATGGAGATGATTTAGTACTATAGGTACTCTCACTAGAAGTGGCCGTTAGATATTCATCTGTCCACAGTTAGACAAACTGTCTATAAATGCAGATGATTTAGTACTATAGGTACTCGTACTAGAAGTGGCCGTTAGATATTCATCTGTCCACAGTTAGACAAACTGTCAATAAATGGAGGTGATTTAGTACTATAGATACTCTCACTAGAAGTGGCCGTTAGATATTCATCTGCCCACAGTTAGACAAACTGTCAATAAATGGAGGTGATTTAGTACTATAGGTACTCTTACTAGAAGTGGCCGTTAGATATTCATCTGCCCACAGTTAGACAAACTGTCTATAAATGGAGATGGTTTAGTACTATAGGTACTCTCACTAGAAGTGGCCGTTAGATATTCATCTGTCCACAGTTAGACAAACTGTCTATAAATTGAGATGATTTAGTACTATAGGTACTCTCACTAGAAGTGGCCGTTAGATATTCATCTGTTCACAGTTAGACAAACTGTCTATAAATGGAGATGATTTAGTACTATAGGTACTCTCACTAGAAGTGGCCGTTAGATATTCATCTGTTCACAGTTAGACAAACTGTCTATAAATGCAGATGATTTAGTACTATAGGTACTCGTACTAGAAGTGGCCATTAGATATTCATCTGTTCGTAGTTAGACAAACTGTCTATAAATGGAGATGATTTAGTACTATAGGTACTCGTACTAGAAGTGGCCGTTAGATATTCATCTGTCCACAGTTAGACAAACTGTCAATAAATGGAGGTGATTTAGTACTATAGATACTCTCACTAGAAGTGGCCGTTAGATATTCATCTGTTCACAGTTAGACAAACTGTCTATAAATGCAGATGATTTAGTACTATAGGTACTCGTACTAGAAGTGGCCGTTAGATATCCATCTGTCCACAGTTAGACAAACTGTCAATAAATGGAGGTGATTTAGTACTATAGATACTCTCACTAGAAGTGGCCGTTAGATATTCATCTGCCCACAGTTAGACAAACTGTCAATAAATGGAGGTGATTTAGTACTATAGGTACTCTTACTAGAAGTGGCCGTTAGATATTCATCTGTCCACAGTTAGACAAACTGTCTATAAATGGAGGTGATTTAGTACTATAGGTACTCTTACTAGAAGTGGCCGTTAGATATTCATCTGCCCACAGTTAGACAAACTGTCTATAAATGGAGATGGTTTAGTACTATAGGTACTCTCTCTAGAAGTGGCCGTTAGATATTTATCTGTCCACAGTGAGACAAACTGTCTATAAATGGAGATGATTTAGTACTATAGGTACTCTTACTAGAAGTGGCCGTTAGATATTCATCTGTCCACAGTTAGACAAACTGTCTATAAATGGAGGTGATTTAGTACTATAGGTACTCTCACTAGAAGTGGCCGTTAGATATTCATCTGTCCACAGTGAGACAAACTGTCTATAAATGGAGATGATTTAGTACTATAGGTACTCTCTCTAGAAGTGGCCGTTAGATATTCATCTGCCCACAGTTAGACAAACTGTCTATAAATGGAGATGGTTTAGTACTATAGGTACTCTCACTAGAAGTGGCCGTTAGATATTCATCTGCCCACAGTTAGACAAACTGTCTATAAATGGAGATGATTTAGTACTATAGGTACTCTCTCTAGAAGTGACCGTTAGATATTCATCTGCCCACAGTTAGACAAACTGTCTATAAATGGAGATGATTTAGTACTATAGGTACTCTCTCTAGAAGTGGCCGTTAGATATTTATCTGTCCACAGTGAGACAAACTGTCTATAAATGGAGATGATTTAGTACTATAGGTACTCTCACTAGAATTGGCCGTCTAGCCAAGATGACTCAAAGGGCACCACGCAGAATGCTCAATGAGGAACTGGTTAACATCTCTGTTCATGAGTCTACTATACAGAAAACATTAAACAGGTGTGGTGTTCATGGCAGGACATCACGAAGGAAGCCGCTGCTTTCCAACAAAAACATTGCTGCGCACCTGAATTTTGCCAAAGACCACCTTGACACTCCACAACACTACTGGGAAAATGTTTTGTGGACTGATGAAACTAAGGTTGAATTGTTTATGAAGTACACACAGCACTACGTATGGTGTAAAAAGGGCACCGCATATCAACATGAAAACATCATCCCAACAGTGAAGTACGGTGGAGGGAGCGTCATGATTTGTGGCTGATTTGCTGCTTTGAGGCCTGGACCGCTTGCCATCATCAAGAGAACAATGAATTCCCAAGTTTATCAAGATATCCTACAGGATAATGTCAGAGTGGCTGTGCACCAGCTGAAGCTCAGTAGAAGTTGGGTGATGCAGCAGGACAATGACTCTAAAAATCAAATTAAATCCACTACAGAACGACATCAAAAAAAGAAATCCATCTTTTGGAGTGTCCCAGTCAGAGCCCAGACCTTAACCCAATAGAGATGCTGTGGAATGACCTCATGAGAGCCGTTCACACCAGATATACTGAGAATATGTCTGAACTGAAGCAGTTCTGTAAGGAAGTGATGTACAGTAGGTGTAATCCGCCTCTACCGGAAAAGCTTGATTGAGGTTATTGCTGCAAAAGGAGGATCGACCAGTTATTAAATCAAAGGGTTCACTTACTTTTTCCACAGCACTGTGAATGTTTAACGGGGTGTGTTCAATGAAGACATGAAAGATTATAAATGTTTGTGTGTTGTTATCTTAAGCACATTGTGTCTATCTATGACCAATTAATGCATAAAACCAGCTCATTCCAAAGGGTTCACATACTTGATCTTGCCACTGTATAAGGTACATAAAGTAAAATAATAATTGTGAGTTCTTCTTAGGCTTAGAAATCCATAATATTAAGATTTTAAGTATTACTAACTCAAATGTACAGAACTGAGGTTGTGGGGAACACCCATAAGGGTTGCACTTTAATAATTTAAGCATGTTTGTTTGGTCAAAAGGAACTTAATGGGCCTTTTAATTAGTTGTTATTAAGAATTCATAGAGATTTCGTCTCTTTTTAGTATTACTGATGTTGTTTTACTGTAATTAGTGGTTTTGTGTGAAGTCATTAGGGTGATTAGTGTTGGCTTTAGTGAAGTTGGATCCTGTTCAATTCATGTCATTTTTCCATGCACATGTGAATGTCTGTAGCTGAAGGGAGGGAGGGTAGATTTTAGGGAAAGGTTTTTAGGGAAATCAATTGTTTCCCTATAATTTTCCCCAATTCTGGAACACCCAATTCCCACTACTTAGTAGGTGCTCGTGGTGGCGCAGTTACTCGCCTCAATTTGGGTGGCGGAGGACAAGTCTCAGTTGCGTCCGCTTCTGAGACCGTCAATCGGCGCATCTGATCACGTGACTCGTTGTGCATGACTCCGCGGAGACGCACAGCATGTGGAGACTCATGCTACTCTCCACGATCCACACACAACTCACCACACGCCCCATTGAGAGAACCACTAATCACCACCACGAGGAGGTTACCCCATGTGACTCTACCCTCCCTAGCAACCGGGCCAATTTGGTTGCTTAGGAGACCTAGCTGGAGTCACTCAGCACGCCCTGGATTCAAACTCACAATTCCAGGTGTGTTAGTCACCGTCAATACTCGCTGAGGACCCAGAACCGTGACATACCTTTTTTAGTAAATGTAATAAACATATATTTGTGTGTAGCTAACAAAGGATTTCTAGTTATGCATGTAAATCCAACACATCATTTATTTTCCCTCCACAGAGGAAAGGAGGGACATTCATTGGGCCGGAATCCTGTTAAAAGTCCCTTTGCGAGCTATTGTGAGAAAAATAATTCATTAGTTCTGAGGCCCCAGCGGCTCCCGCAGTCATCAATCACTCGCACTGGTACACGCACCCCTCGCGAAGCCTAACAGAATCAGGTCGCTTTTGAAGGATGGGTTCATTTACCCGAAAGTTGCAACAAACACCCACGTTACCCTCATAGACGGAGAGATGTTTTTCCCCTCAGGTTTCACCGGATTAAATCTGAAGCACAAGCTTTCTGAACGACAGCGGCTTCCGCTCCCAGTCGTTCCCACTCAAACCGTAATCTAGCACCTTGAGAACGAGTTTTTTGAACACTTGGTCCATAAGGTCAGATCGCAGCATATTAGAACTGATCTGTCATCGATTGAACTGTGTTCCCGTCAACACTCCAGTGACACAGTTTGCATGTAAGACAGTGTCTCACGCAATGAAAATACACGGCATGAAGTCACAAGAGAGGAAAGCACATTTCTGAGTTGATGGAATAATGGCTTCGTGAGAAATAACTCATCATTGCTTTCCCATTTGCATGCTTTACAATGCGGAAAGCACAGCTGAGGTGCAATACAGTAAAATAGCTCAACAAAACTGTAAAAGTTAATGGAACACGTGGCTAGGCAAAATGGGATAGGAATTAGAGGTGCACAAAGTGCAGTCCCCCAGCGAATTATTTTTGGTTCCAAGAATGTTCCGAGAATGTTCCAAAATGTTCGTAGAAGGGGCATTCTAACGTTTTTATTTTAGTTTTTTAGTTTTTCATTTCCTATAGGTTTGGAGAACGTTCCCCACACGTTATCCCTAATGAAAAATGAGGAAAAATGTTGAATAAAATACAAAACCTAAAAATAACAATTAGAAAACGTTCTTTATATGTTCTTATTAGGTTGTCGCACAAAATCTCTGCATCATTCTGGGAATGTTAGTTTATGGATATACAACTAAAACCTCAAGAGAACGTTCCCTATAGGTTTGGTGAACGTTCCTCTAACGTTATACCTAATGAAAAATAATGAAAAACATATAAAACCTAAAAATAACCATTAGAAAACGTTCTTTATATGTTCTTATTAGGTTGTCACACAAAAAACTCTGTAACATTTTGGGAATGTTATTTTGTGGTTATAAAAATAAAACCTCAAGAGAACGTTCCCTATAGGTTTGGAGAACGTTCCTCTAATGTTATACCTAATGAAAAACGTATAAAACCTAAAAATAACCATTAGAAAATGTTCTTTATATGTTCTTATTAGGTTG
Source organism: Moxostoma hubbsi (assembly GCA_032164185.1). NCBI lineage: Eukaryota > Metazoa > Chordata > Actinopteri > Cypriniformes > Catostomidae > Moxostoma > Moxostoma hubbsi. The sequence continues at coordinate 2,627,826 of JAVLUX010000014.1, forward strand.
TCACACAAAAAACTCCTTGCAACGTTTTGGGAATGTTAGTTTGTGGTTATAAAAATAAAACCTCAAGAGAACGTTCCCTATAGGTTTGGAGAACGTTCCTCTTATGTTATGCCTAATGAAAAACATATATAACCTAAAAATAACCATTAGAAAACGTTCTTTATATGTTCTTATTAGGTTGTCACACAAAATCTCTGCATCTTTCTGGGAATGTTAGTTTATGGATATACAACTAAAACCTCAAGAGAACGTTCCCTATAGGTTTGGTGAACGTTTCTCTAACGTTATACCTAATGAAAAACATATAAAACCTAAAAATAACCATTAGAAAATGTTATTTTAATGTTCTTATTAGGTTGTCGCACAAAAAACTCTTTGTAGCATTTTTTGGGAATGTTAGTTTATGGATATACAACTAAAACCTCAAGAGAACGTTCCCTATAGGTTTGGAGAACGTTTCTCTAATGTTAAACCTTATGAAAAACATATAAAACCTAAAAATAACCATTAGAAAACATTCTTTATATGTTCTTTTAGGTTGTCACACAAAAAAACTCCTTGCAACGTTTTGGGAATGTTAGTTTATGGATATACAACTAAAACCTCAAGAGAACGTTCCCTATAGGTTTGGAGAACGTTCCTCTAACGTTATACCTAATGAAAAACATATAAAACCTAAAAATAACCATTAGAAAATGTCTTTATATGTTTGAATTATGTGGTCACACATTAAAACCACCTTGCAACGTTTTGGGAATGTTAATTTATGGTTATAAAATAAAACCTGAAAATAACCGTTAAAGAACATTGTGAATAAGTTCTAATTAGGTTGTCAGACAAAAAACTCTCTGCATCATTTTGGGAATGTTAGTTTATGGATATAAAACTAAAACCTCAAGAGAACGTTCCTAGAACGTTAAGAATTGGTTCCCCCCCAAAATAACCAAATGAGAGAATTGCAAACGGATTTATTCAAGGAAGCTCTTAATCCACTCACGTTCCTCAGGCCTTGAAGATGATCAGCAGTGTGATCCGTCTCAGTCTTTCACTCTCTTCCTTTTGGACCGTCACGTGTCTCACCCTCTTCCTTCAGAGCTCTATTAAACTCTCCGTATCGTCTCTTCTTGCTTGGATTCCTTCAGCTTCTCCTCAGCTCTTCTGATCGCTCTCTGTCTGGGGGTGAAGATGACCTCCAGCAGAAGAGCCCACACAACACTCCCTCCTACTCCAGCTGGTAAATATAGACCGACAGCGAGACCAGTGCCACACTCTCAGATCAATTCAAAGCATCCAGATAAACTTCCATTGAGATCAGACAGAGAGAAGACCAGCAATGACACAATGGACCAGTGCGCTCTGGGAAAAAGATCTATGGAAACAATGCAACCAGGATTGTCCAAGATCTGCGTAGATATAAAACACACACATCACCATTAAACCCTTTGAAGAACAATCCAGAAGAGATTATGGGGTTAGATGTTGACTCTTGCATTTGTCAGCAATCATGTCATCTTAATATTGAACGATGCATTTCCTGAAAATCCGTAACGGAGTAATTTTTCAAACAATCACAACAGGAGATCTTTATCATTTCAATGGTTTCTCCTACACAACAAATGGAGATCTTTGCACTCACAATGCATCGAACAGGATTTTCAGCCATAATAAAATGCATGGTTGGAAGTCAGTTTATGGATTGGGAACTGATTGGATCATAAATGTGGCTGTTACCAGCCCATAAACCAGAATGGAGGCGATTGGAAGGGAAGGATTGAGAAGAGGACTCTGTGACGTCAGCTGAAAAGGACATTTCTGCTTCTTTAGAGTAACATCATTGAATCGAGCACATAAGACCAGGAACATGGGGGGATTTGGACTGGGGAAAAGTGTTTCAGTAAATCATAGACAACGCTGACACTCAACTGAGATTTCCAATTAATCTCCTGAGCGTAGAAGTAGCAACCTCAATGAAGCGTTGCAAAAATGACAATTTAAACAACTTTACGGCTCAAATAATGCGCACGTTTAAATAGATGAATTAATGAAAGTGCTTTCATAAAATTATAAGCTTCACATTTCTGCCTTTAAACCCTGCAGAAATTGGCCCCATTGACTTCCATTGTAAGTGCCTCACTGTCACCTCGATTTTTGCTTGTTTTTTTGTTTTTTTAATCGAATGTTTTATTTTTTGTGGTAATCAACATTAAGCAAAAAATAAAAATAAAAATAAAAAAAATAAATCTGTGACTTTTGAGGAATATCTCTCAATCACTGTTACGTTACATACATGCACACCACAAACAACAACAAAAATCACAGAGCTTTGACAATTCTTACATATACTTTTAATAAGATATATTTAAAGTGTGAACTAATATTTCTGTGTATTTTCATATATGCAGCGCACTCTGTCATTATAAAGATCTCATTATTTTACATTACAAGCTATTATGATGTCATCTTACCATACAAGCCATTATGATGTCATCTTACCATACAAGCTATTATGATGTCATCTTAACATACAAGCCATTATGATGTCATCTTACCATACAAGCTATTATGATGTCATCTTACCATACAAGCTATTATGATGTCATCTTAACATACAAGCCATTATGATGTCATCTTACCATACAAGCCATTATGATGTCATCTTACCATACAAGCCATTATGATGTCATCTTACCATACAAGCTATTATGATGTCATCTTAACATACAAGCCATTATGATGTCATCTTAACATACAAGCTATTATGATGTCATCTTACCATACAAGCCATTATGATGTCATCTTAACATACAAGCCATTATGATGTCATTTTACCATACAAGCCATTGTGATGTCATCTTACCATACATGCCATTATGATGTCATCTTACCATACAAGCCATTGTGATGTCATTTTACCATACAAGCCATTGTGATGTCATCTTACCATACATGCCATTATGATGTCATCTTACCATACAAGCCATTGTGATGTCATCTTACCATACAAGCCATTGTGATGTCATCTTACCATACAAGCCATTGTGATGTCATCTTACCATACAAGCCATTGTGATGTCATCTTACCATACAAGCCATTATGATGTCATCTTACCATACAAGCCATTATGATGTCATCTTACCATACAAGCCATTATGATGTCATCTTAACATACAAGCCATTATGATGTCATCTTAACATACAAGCTATTATGATGTCATCTTACCATACAAGCCATTATGATGTCATCTTAACATACAAGCTATTATGATGTCATCTTACCATACAAGCCATTGTGATGTCATCTTAACATACAAGCCATTGTGATGTCATCTTACCATACAAGCCATTGTGATGTCATTTTACCATACAAGCCATTGTGATGTCATCTTACCATACATGCCATTGTGATGTCATCTTACCATACAAGCCATTGTGATGTCATCTTACCATACAAGCCATTGTGATGTCATCTTACCATACAAGCTATTGTGATGTCATCTTACCATACAAGCCATAGTGATGTCATTTTACCATACAAGCCATTGTGATGTCATCTTACCATACATGCCATTGTGATGTCATCTTACCATACAAGCCATTGTGATGTCATCTTACCATACAAGCCATTGTGATGTCATTTTACCATACAAGCCATTGTGATGTCATCTTACCATACAAGCCATTGTGATGTCATCTTACCATACAAGCCATTGTGATGTCATCTTACCACACAAGCCATTATGATGTCATCTTACCACACAAGATATTATGATGTCATCTTACCACACAAGCCATTATGATGTCATCTTACCACACAAGCCATTATGATGTCATCTTACCACACAAGCCATTATGATGTCATCTTACCATACAAGCCATTATGATGTCATTTTACCATACAAGCCATTATGATGTCATCTTACCATACATGCCATTATGATGACATCTTACCATACAAGCCATTATGATGTCATCTTACCATACAAACCATTATGATGTCATCTTACCATACATGCCATTATGATGTCATCTTACCATACATGCCATTATGATGTCATCTTACTATCGATGTTAGTTCATGTTAACTAATGTTAATGAACACAACCCTATTGTAAAGCATTACGTATCAGAGTTTTTGAACAAATCTTTTACGTGAACATATTGTTCTTGTTCTTTCCATTTCTCATACACTGAAATCTCTTCTGCACAGTGGCCAAAGCCACATGATTAAAGACACAATGTGCAATAAACAGAAACAATTATTGTTAATAAATGCCGAAAGGAAACAATTATTGGGCTGTTTACATTTGCCATGTAACATAGCAACCTGGTGCATTAAAAACAGATTGCACACAAGTGTGTTTAATGTAATTAAGCTGTGATTGTGGCTCACTCTTAACTCTCAGTGACTCAGGTAGTATGTTTGGGTGCAGTGCATGCAGGCCTGCAGTTGTTGTGTGGGAGGTTATTTATAAGCATTATTGTCCACACCTGCTGCTGAAATACCACAGTAAACAATGCAGTAAGGAGGTGCTGCCCACTTCTCCAGTATCATCTGTGACATTGAGACTAAGAATAACCAAACTACACAAACTGAACAACAGCAGGATCGCTTTGTGCGTTCCTATTGTGACAAATGTAACAGTACTCTTCCCACAAGCCTATACAGGGCAGAAACATGCATTGAATCCATCCCCGTTGAGAGAGACATTATTAGAATGCAGTCGCTGACCGAATCTGACCTCCAGTCACTGTTTCACACAATCAAACGGATATTTTAAGGGGTATTTTACTCACGCTCATATCCAAACCTGAACTTTATGCTGTTGATCAACTACCCTCATCTTTTGATTGCCAAACTATTTTTTTCATGTCTGTCTCTTCAGGACAAGTTGTTTGATGGTCAATTTGTCTTGAATTTGCAATAGAAACGACACACTTTTAAACACACGTCAATCGATAGCGCTTGCCATGTTCGAGGTCACTGCTGGCATGCACTAATGATACTTTATTAATACTAAAATTACCTTTGGTTTGGCACTGTGTTTATAGGCAGATTTGTTTCTCAATGAGGGCTCGTTGCAGTACCATATCTGACCACAGGTTTCCATTGAGAACACAGAGGGGCGCTGTGGAGTTCAGGAGGGCAGCAGAGTCTCCGCCCACATGCTTGAATATCTGTATCAAACACTGTGTAATGAAGCTTTCAACTACTTTATGACTTAAAAATCAATTAAAACTCTACTAGGCTTGCTTATAAATACATATGTCAGCATTTTGAACACAATTACGAGCAAACAAATGACATCATTGGCAGTTTATAGTGTGGATCTATGTTTTCAAGTGTATTAATATGTAGGCGGGGCTTCGCCCTACCTGCCCAAATAGACGAGCCATGCCTGATTGTAAGTGCCTCACTGTAACCAAGATTTTTGCTTTTTTTTTTTTCTTAAAGAAAAGGAGGGACGACCATTGGATCAATGGCATTTTGCCGTGAAATCTGCAGATGTGCACTGACATGCATTTTTTAATCTAAACACAATTTGATCATATTTCAGAGCTTTGGTGGAAGGGAAGATTTTATGCAAATAACGATTTAAATTTCAGTGTTCCTAACATGTGAAGATTCCACAACAATTCCCATAATGCACTGCACAGAAACATTAACAGCATACAGGGTTTAAAACAAGACAAGTGTGCATTAACATGAACGCAATTGTCATTTTTCTGGTAAACTATTAGATGCTTATCAGAATGAAACCTTCATGCCGAGTCAGCTGGAAAAAGTGCGTCATGAAGTCATGAAGTTCACATTAGAATGCAAAAGTGGAGGGAGTGTTTTTGTGCACACGCACATCCAATTAACTCCGAGCGATCCATCTATCAAGCTGTTTGGCGAGATACTGCAGCAGTGCAAGAGAGAGCACACAGCAGATCTGCACACATGCTAATTAAACACATTTCACAACAGCGCAGGAGGACTCAAAATATCTGCATGAGATTTAAAAATTTTACTAATGACAGAACAGTAAAAATCTGAGGAATAGCCTCTGAGCCCACTGTTATTATTTCTGCAATATACAGCATTTATTGTGTACACAGTATGGATGGACATACTATATGACCATGTACAGAGGTCTTTACAACTTTTAGACCCCCAAATATGATGATCACCATGCCAAGGACCACCAGCTATTTATTTTACTGTATAAAGTCACGTTCATACTGTGTGACAAAAACAGAAGGTGGGATATTACTTTAAGACTAAGATCAAGACTGAACTTGCTAGTATTGATTATTGGTAGGACTGCCAATCAATTAAACCATTTTTACACAAAACGTATGAAAAAATGCACAATAACCAGGGTTGTGAAAGTTATTTTTAAAAAGTACTCAGATAGAGATTACAGATTACATGCTGTAAAATGTAACTTGTAATGTATTCTGATAGATTACTCGAGGTCAGTAACGTAATCTAAATACTTTGGAATACTTAGAGAATTTTTTCATGACTATAAACAAGTAAATAAAGTAAGAAAATACACACACACGCTCACACACACGCACACGCACACTCTCGCACACACACACACGCACACTCTCGCACACACACACACGCACACTCTCACACACACACACACACACTCTCGCACACACACGCACACACACTTACTCACACGCTTGCACACACACTTACTCACACACACACACGCACACGCGCACACACACTCACACACACACTTACTCACACGCTCACACACACACACACACACACACACACGCTCGCACACACACACACACTCTCACACACACACACACTCTCACACACACACGCTCGCACACACGCACACTCTCGCACTCTCGCACACACACACACACACACACACACGCACACACACACGCACGCACACACACTCAAACACTCGCACACACACTTACTCACACACACACACACACACACACACGCTCACACACGTTCACACACACACGCTCCCGCACACACTCACTCACACACACACTTGCACACGCTCACGCACGCTCACGCACACGCTCACGCACACACTCACACACACACTCGCACACACACGCTCACGCACACTCGCACACACACTCACGCACATACTCACACACACACACACACACGCTCACACACGTTCACACACACACGCTCCCGCACACACTCACTCACACACACACTTGCACACGCTCACGCACGCTCACGCACACGCTCACGCACACACTCACACACACACTCGCACACACACGCTCACGCACACTCGCACACACACTCACGCACATACTCACACACACACACACACACACACACTCGCACACTCACACACGCTCACTTTTTTTTCACTTGTTTTGACTATAAACAAGTAAATAAAGTAAGAAAATATACTTCACTGTAAAAATACATTTTCAGAAAAAAAGTCTGAATATCTTTTGCAGTTTTGCCACTCAAGTAAATGTATCATGTTTAAAGGATTTTTAGATTTTTTTACAGAAAAACAATATTTAAATTATCATTAAGAATAAACTTTTTTTTTGCAGTGCATCTTCACCCTAATATCAAAGATCTTACTAGAGAAAAGTTACGCTTTAATGTACATTTACCTCGTCAAAGAATTAATTATATAATATAATCACGCCTGGCAACAGATGCATGTAAAGGCAAGAAATAGCATTTTAGCTTAGCATAATGCTAAATGTTCACATGACAATTTACTCAAGGTTAAATATTTTATTGCTCCAAACATCAAAACCCCACAGAGTGAACACAACAACATCCTTTTCTGATCATATGTGGATTCTGTTCATATAATGAGGCCGAAAATATATTATCAGTAGCTTTCTATATGATGCTAAAGGCTACAATGGTTAGCATTTCTTCTAAAAATGACCTAATCGCATTAAAAACATTGACAAGGCATGTGATCGTGTATTTGTTGGATTTATGCTTCATCTGTCAAAGCGTTTCATTATATATTATGCTACATGATATGAGAGCTTGTTAAACAAACGTTTGCAGAGACAGGTGGTCAAAATATGAATATGAACGTAATATTTCATCCTTTACATCAAAACATACATGATTGGGTCAATGTACTGCATCACAGCAATGAGACATCAAGCCATAAAACGGTCATGAGATTTGCATCAATAATCCCTCAGACTGCACAGACCTTTCACCTGTGAACAACACACCTGTGTGCAGTCAATGTTTAATCACCGATCACACACTCAACAGGTGATTAGTCCCATCATGCATCACTCTTTACGACAGACCTCTGGACGTTCTTGGAAACACAATAGCTGCTCTCAGAGGCTTTTTATCACGCTTAAATATTTTTACAGTCAAATCTGAACTGTTAAGATAGTATCAGTGTGAAAGGCCACATCAGTCTCAGGTTTCTTAGTGTGTGTGTGTGTGTGTGTGTGAAAGGGAATGAAGGTTGGCAGATGAAGCAATATATGGCCGATTCTCACGGAAACAAGTCCAGGTCATATTTCAAACCAAAATGAAGAGAAAATGAATACTGTTTTTACAGCAGGGCTGGATTGCTTATCTGGCATACCGGGCATATTCCCAGTGGGCCAATGCACTATTAGGTTGATCAGTGGCAGACTGGCTGTCGGGAGAACCGGGCAGGCCAGTGGGCAGGCCGCGAAGCGGGGAGAATGGAGCGAGATAAGCTGAAATGAGCCGCCGCGATATGCAGAAAAAAACAACTTTTGCGCCAGTTTCTATGTAAAATCCCGGGCCGATTTCTCTTCCCAGTCCAGCCCTGTTTTACAGTTTTACTATTTATTAAAAACTGGTCTTACAGAATAAAGTTACTAGCAAAATGATCTTTACGTGACTCGTTGTTCGTATCACAGCAGTTTCATAGTGAAATTAACACTAGAGGCGCTGCAACAACAACGACTTTGATTCACACGAGTAAAACGACGGATTATCAGTTCATAAACACTTTTACTATAGACTCATTTGAACGTTTGCTTTACATACGCAACTGCATTTACAAGCTTGTTCAAGTGTGATCAAATTGCGCGGTAGCTTGACTGATAGAGCGTTGCACTTGTGATGCAAAGGAGCGAGGTACGAGTCCCGAAGAGCACGCGAGTCGACACGTGAGCCGAAAGTGTCGCAAAATGACGCGGTTGTTGTTGTTCATCTCACGTTTGCTTTTTATGACACTATCGGTTAGGTTTAGAGTAGGGAGGTTTGTTTTTGTTTGTATTTTTTATTGAAAACTCAGAGCATTAACCATAATCAGGGCTGGGAAAGTTACTTTTAAAAAGTATTCCGCTACAGATTACAGATTACATGCTGTGAAATGTAACTTGTAACACATTCCGTTAGATTACTCATGGGCAGTAATGTAATCTAAATACTTTGGATTACTTCTTCAGGACTGGCACGTTGCATTCTGCCTGAATATCTGTTGCAGTTTTGCTACTCAAGTAAATGAAGCTTGTTTTAAGGATTTTTCTATTTTTTTTTTTACAGGAAAACAATATTTAAAGTCTCATTAAGAATAAACATTTTTTGCAGTGCATCTTCACCTAATATCAAAGATCTTCTAGAGAAAAATAGTTATGCGCTAACATAAATTTTCATCATAGAATTCGTTATATAATATAATCACGACTGCTAACAGATGCATGTAAAGGCAAGAAATAGCATTTTAGCTTAGCATAATGCTAAATGTTCACATGACAATTTACTCAAGGTTAAATATTTTATTGCTCCAAATGTCAAAACCCCACAGAGTGAACACAACAACATCCTTTTCTGATCGTATGTGGATTCTGTTCATATAATGAGGCAGAAAATATATTATCTGTAGATTTCTATATGATGCTAAATGCTACATTGTTAGCATTTCTTGTAAAAATGACCTAATCGCAATAAAAACATTGACAAGGCATGTAATCGTGTATTTATTGGTTTTATGTTTTTATGGGGTTGTGTTCGCTGCCCCTTTTCTGCATATCGCGGCACCGTTTTGTGGTCCGTTCTCCATAACGTGGCGGCTCATTGTTGCTCATCGTGGCCCATTCGGCACATTTCGTGGCCAAACCACCGGCTCGGTTCTCCCGATGGACATTCCACCCCTGATTGGCCCAAAAGTGTGTCGGTCCACCGGGAAAATGCCGGTATGCCAGATTACCAGTCCAGCCCTGGTGTCATCTGTCAAAGTGTTTCTAATTGTATTGCAAAGTTTCTATTCTATTCTATTCTATTCTATTAAGCTCCCAAGAGAAAGTTCCTTAATGACTGTAGTGGAACACCGTTAATAATATTTAGCATTTTAAATATGTAATCCCGTTACATGCATTCCGTTACTCTCCAAAACTGACTTATCTATTTGGGAGAAAATTCTACTCGCTTTTAGCGCCACACAGTGGACACTTCACCTCGGAACTGCTGCAATGCGTGTCAGGAGCCGCGTAATATAATTAAGCAAAAATGTTGCCAAAGTCACAAACTTTTAATGCGATCAGGCTAATTTTCTAGCATTGTGACGTTAAGAACACTGCTTTTAATTACTATTAATTATAGTATTATATTAATTATATTTATTACTGTAATGCACATGCAAAAATTTTTATGCTTTTGTTATCATTATTTAAATCTGCATAAATGAAATAATTACCCGTATTAATTTCTTGAAAGATTTGGATAGTTATGATATCATTATTGGAGTGTTGACTGACAATAACGAAATATATTCGTGACCATGCAATGCCACACCTGCTATCCGATGTTGATGATTGCTTATTAAACATGCTTTAAATTAGTCGCCTGTCTAAAACAAGACAGATAGTGAGACGGAAAACTCCGCGAGAGTGAAAGGCCGTTTAGTCGGGCCTCAATGCAAACAGCTTCGTTAACATGTTCCTCTCCCTTAAGCTAAGCAGCAACTTTATAATGAGCTTTAAAAATCCTAAATGAGTACATCTAATGCATGTTCCAGCGCTGGGACAGAAGAAGAGTTCAAATGAATTATTTCTCATCATCAGAGACACCAAACTTACATCAATGTTCTTAATGCAAAATGTTTTTTTGTTTTTTTGTGATGAAATCAATGTGACCTGGTCATGTTTTCGTATCGTTCATTACGTGACTACCATGGCATGTTTACACAATTATCTGCTTATCTGCTTATTTACTGGTCGTGTCAGCGGTTTATGATCAGGGAAAGAAAATGACTCTGACCTTTGCATTGTTTGCTCTCCGTACTGTTTTGTGGACAAGATCGACACTGTAAAACAGTCTTTTAAAAGAGCAATCGACGTGTGAGCGGAGCCGAACAACTTACAGTAAAACATTCATGTTCTGTAACATTCATAATGAAAACATTACAGTATAAAGTTAAAAATATATGACATTTTTCCCATTCTAACTCAACATGTAGAGACAACTAGGAATGAACTATTTGCAGGTTAATTTCCTTTTAAACACTGAGTGATCCGGCCAGCCTGACACAGCAACACTGGCTCAGCCAATAGTGCAGTTTAACCCATGGCAGGAGGGGGAGTGTTCAGGAAACCTGTTTGATAAAATCAATATTTGTACACTATCGTTTAGTGACGCTAGTGCTGCAGAACTTAGCACAGTTCATTTAACACCTCTTTGGTCTTGGTCTCTTTGATCAAGTCCCTACGTTGTCCTTTAGGGTCAAATTGACCCTTGTTATGTTGTTATGCTCTTCTATTCCAATATATAGATCTGAAAGGCAGATGGGACCTCAACTCAACCCAAACACACCCAGTCTTTTTGGAGATGCCTCACCATAAAATTGTACAAAAGGTAAAAATGTTATTATAAGAAGTCATACACAACATTTCTCTCTCACACACACACACACACACACACACACACACACATACTGACAACAGACACGTGCGTGCGCACACACGCACTGACAACAGACACACATGCACACACACACACACACACACACACACACACACACACACTGACATCAGACACACACACACACACACTGACAACAGACACACGTGCGCGCACACACACAGGCACAAACGCGCGCGCACACACACACAGGCACAAATGTGCACACACACACAGGCACAAACGCGCGCACACACACACACTGACATCAGACACACACACGCACTGACAACAGACACACACACACACAGACAATAGACACACGCGCGCACGCACACACATACTGACAACAGACACACACACACACACACACACACGCACATACACACACACACACACACTGACAACACACACACGCTCACTGACAACAGACACACATACACACACACAACAGAGACACACACACACACACACACACAACAGACACACACGCACACGCACACACACACACACACACAACAGACACACACAGACACACACAACAGACACACACGTGCGCACACACACAACAGACACACACGCACACACTGACAACAGACACACACACACATACAACAGACACACACACACACACACATACACATACACACACACACACACGCACAGACAACAGACACAAATGCAAACACAAAAGCAAAAGTATAATAAACAAATCATTGTTTGAATGTTCCTGAATATTGATTAAATAAAATGTATATATACATCATTAGCTTTCAAATGAATCCAAGATCACATTTGTGGTCCACATAGAGGCCGAGATATTCCACAAAACACGGGGAAAGGGCGGAGCTTCCAAAAAAGACTGGATGTCTATGTATCTGGATCAAATGTTTTTGCTAGTGTTAGCGGACACCTGGACGAGAGCAAACAGAGCCTGTATTACAAGCTTTGAAATTGAAAATGGAAAAAAAAGGGTCAATTTGACCCTTAAAAAATGACATTCGGGTGAGATGTGGAGGATTACATGACATTTTAGGTCGAAAACTCAAAGTTAAGTTGATGTAAATCAATGTTAAATATTTTAAAGTGTCAGACTGACCCATAAGACCATGGAAGGATTAAGGAAGCTACTAAATTGGTCAAATCACTACTTTGCATCAACACAACTAGCATAAATCAAGTGTGTCATTAGAAAATAGGGTGGGACACTCATGAGAGTAATTTAATACACAATGAGCACTACAAAGTCGACATGTTTGAGTGCTGAGCCATCTCTGTTAAAACTTAGGACAGATTAGCTCATTTGGTTTCTACTAGGGCTGATTTACCTGATTTTCTTGCATATAATCCTCAGAAAATGTGCAGAACAAAGTACAGCTGACTCACGCCAGTGTTTGAACACACCATGTACTCCTAAACATAGTTTTGCAATGATATGTTTGTTTTTCCAATGACAATGAGCTTTTTCTGTTATTTTGAGAACAGCTGTGCAGTACAAAATACACTTAAACTTCCTCATAGCTAGAAAGTAAAAGAAACATGAGAGTCTTTTGTCCGATATGCAAATTCATGAGCATGGAAACTGCTGGCATTATGCACTCATGTTTATTAGGAGTTCTTAAAGACATGCATCTCAAGTCTGAAATCTGTTGTATGGTGATTTTGAACTGTAAATGAAATATAATGCACAAATACTGTCAATGCTACTGTTCAATGTAAGTCAAAATTAATTGGAGTTTGAATGGTCTTGGCCCGTTCAGTAGCGGTTGTAGCTTGTTAGGCGCCCTGGGCGAAACCTGCTCCAACACGCCCCCAAAGTTGTTGACTGGGGGCGTGGGGGGAGGCTCGTTCCGCTCCACCGCAAGATGCCACCCTGAGCGACTGCCCATGTCACCCATGCCTAACTCCGCCACTGGGCCCGTTTGAACATTCCTTCGGTGCAATTCTACTGGACAGTCTGAAGGTCTGTGCCAAGTTGGTGGATGTAGCTTGAAAGCTCTAGGATGACTAACAGTCTGAAATGTTATTTTGGTTTAGAGATATTTAGAGAACGCCAAACCATGTCCGTAGAACAACAGGATGTTGGTTTTGCCAAGCCGTCATGAATTACAACTCATGAACGGATTTAATGATCAAATAAGTTAAAATTAAAAATGGGAACAGCAGGCGAACGCTTGTGAACATGGCAATGCTACATTAGTTTCAGTCAAAGTGCACAAACAACGTAACAAATAAAAGTGGCTATTTACATACATCATACAACATATACAATGACAACCATCCATTCAACTGGGGGAACAGCATTAGTCAAGTTGGTTTGATCCTTCCGATAGGCTACAACTGGTGAACTAGTCTTTTGGAAAAGAAGTCTTAATGCCTGATCCAGGAAACATTGAGGAACTCCATTAGATAGAACAACCCCATTGGGAATTTCCAGCATGTCCTGAACAAGGACGTCTTGCCGATCAAGCTTGCCAAGAAGCCAGGTTGATGACGACAGCATACCAGCGTCCCATGCTGGAAACCAGCCTCCACAACAAATGCAAGTGACCAGCAATGCACAGTTCAGAGGAACGCCCCATTTTCGAGTTAAGGCAAAGATCATCCTTGCATTTGCAACATACATCTGTCCAGAGAGATCAAACCAACCCTTGATTCTTCTCCATCTCCCATGTTCTCCTCTTCTTCCGGTTCAGTCGATCTCTCAAGGAGGTCAGTCCTCAGAATATACGTCCTCTGCTCTTGATGTCTTTTCAAAGACAAACCTGGCAGATAGTTCGCCCTGTAGTTTGACGTCTCACATGTGAAACTCGAGGAAACGCCAACAGAGTTCTCAGTATCCTGTACAGGCAGGTAATCTACATTACTCCTCAAGTCCTCAATAACTAGATCCATTAGTAAAGGTTTCCTTTCTTCACGTAAAGACTCACGAGCTAGTAACGGAGAACTCTGGAAGAGAAATTCGTGCAGCTGCAATGTACCATTAGTACCAGGTATAACCGGCACCACCAGGGGCTTGTTGTTGGTATCAGAGTATGTACGATTTTGGTCCACTGAAACATTGGTCCCTCCGACCCAAACCGACTCTAGTCCAGATAATTTCGAGCTGGTCTCATCAATCCTGCCGTCAGTTGATGGCTTATCCGATATCTGGACATCTGGACGGCCCACGACCATGCTGTAGATGACAGAAGGCTCGGAGATGTTGCTTGTCGTTTCCTGTTGACTGCCAACAGAGTCAAGCTTCCACTCGGTGTCACAAGAGTCTTGAGATGCATAACCAGCACAGTTATACATGACCTCTGACCTCACCTGAGGAATAGAGACCTGTGGAAGCTTTTGGCTGAAATCGCAAAATCCCGACCACACCTGCACTTTGGATATGTCGTCCCAGGTATGTGAACAAAACAGAGGAGCGTTGATCTTTGGCAGCATCTGTTTCATAGAGAAAGAGGACACATTATCATTTTTAAAAGTCTCTTGTGTGCATGTATGATCTACTGAGGCTACTCATTTTTGATAGTCGAGTAACTACCAGAAAAATAGCCAAGTAGTTGGTTACTCGGTAAACACAAAGGTGCTCCATGTTCAATTTATTTACATGTTCAAATATATCTGCATGCAAGTCTAACTGACTAGCCGAGTAGTCGTCTAATCAGTGCAACCCCTAATTTGATCCCTTGTAAACGCGTGGAACAAATCAGCATTTAACCTCCTGAGACCCCGCGTCCACGTGTGTGGACATTACGCTTTGGCTTCGCTATAGGCTATGCATAACTTAATTTAATTTAAAATGACTGATCTCGGTTCAGGAGACTCTAGGCTGTCATTAAAAGGTTAAACTTTCAAAGTACAGTCATGTGACAAAACAACATGGTGCGGGTTTGTCTTTGGGAGAAACGCTAACAAAACTACATCTGCTAAGAAACCAAATTATGATTTTACATTAAAACCTGTTTGAGTCAAAAGATTAGAGTCTCTAGTATCATCAGATATGACATTTTTAAAACGTAAACGTTATATTAGGATGAAAAAAAGGTGCATTTCAAACTGTTCTGAGACCAGTGCAGACAGACAGCACACTGGAGGTTAAGTCATGCACTAAATAGGGAGCAAGGGAGCATTCTATAGCTCTCCTATAACTGTTCTGAGACCAGTGGAGACAGACAGCACACTGGAGTTTAAGTCATTCACTAAATAGGGAGCAAATGAACATCCTATAGCTCTCCTATAACTGTTCTGAGACCAGTGCAGACAGACAGCACACTGGAGGTTAAGTCATGCACTAAATAGGGAGCAAGGGAGCATCCTATAGCTCTTCTATAACTGTTCTGAGACCAGTGCAGACAGACAGCACACTGGAGGAGGTTAAGTCATGCACTAAATAGGGAGCAAGGGAGCATCCTATAGCTCTCCTATAACTGTTCTGAGACCAGTGCAGACAGACAGCACACTGGAGGTTAAGTAATGCACTAAATGGGGAGCAAGGGAGCATCCTATAGCTCTCCTATAACTGTTCTGAGACCAGTGCAGACAGACAGCACACTGGAGGTTAAGTCATGCACTAAATAGGGAGCAAGGGAGCATCCTATAGCTCTCCTATAACTGTTCTGAGACCAGTGCAGACAGTCAGCACACTGGAGGTTAAGTAATGCACTAAATAGGGAGCATGGGAGCATCCTATAGCTCTCCTATAACTGTTCTGAGACCAGTGCAGACAGACAGCATACTGGAGGTTAAGTCATGCACTAAATAGGGAGCATGGGAGCATCCTATAGCTCTACTATAACTGTTCTGAGACCAGTGCAGACAGACAGCACACTGGAGGTTAAGTCATGCACTAAATAGGGAGCAAGGGAGCATCCTATAGCTCTCCTATAACTGTTCTGAGACCAGTGCAGACAGTCAGCACACTGGAGGTTAAGTAATGCACTAAATAGGGAGCATGGGAGCATCCTATAGCTCTCCTATAACTGTTCTGAGATCAGTGCAGACAGACAGCACACTGGAGGTTAAGTCATGCACTAAATAGGGAGCAAGGGAGCATCCTATAGCTCTCCTATAACTGTTCTGAGACCAGTGCAGACAGTCAGCACACTGGAGGTTAAGTAATGCACTAAATAGGGAGCATGGGAGCATCCTATAGCTCTCCTATAACTGTTCTGAGATCAGTGCAGACAGACAGCACACTGGAGGTTAAGTCATGCACTAAATAGGGAGCATGGGAGCATCCTATAGCTCTCCTATAACTGTTCTGAGATCAGTGCAGACAGACAGCACACTGGAGGTTAAGTCATGCACTAAATAGGGAGCATGGGAGCATCCTATAGCTCTCCTATAACTGTTCTGAGACCAGTGCAGACAGACAGCACACTGGAGGTTAAGTAATGCACTAAATGGGGAGCAAGGGAGCATCCTATAGCTCTCCTATAACTGTTCTGAGACCAGTGCAGACAGACAGCACACTGGAGGTTAAGTCATGCACTAAATAGGGAGCAAGGGAGCATCCTATAGCTCTCCTATAACTGTTCTGAGACCAGTGCAGACAGTCAGCACACTGGAGGTTAAGTAATGCACTAAATAGGGAGCATGGGAGCATCCTATAGCTCTCCTATAACTGTTCTGAGATCAGTGCAGACAGACAGCACACTGGAGGTTAAGTCATGCACTAAATAGGGAGCATGGGAGCATCCTATAGCTCTACTATAACTGTTCTGAGACCAGTGCAGACAGTCAGCACACTGGAGGTTAAGTAATGCACTAAATAGGGAGCATGGGAGCATCCTATAGCTCTCCTATAACTGTTCTGAGATCAGTGCAGACAGACAGCACACTGGAGGTTAAGTCATGCACTAAATAGGGAGCATGGGAGCATCCTATAGCTCTCCTATAACTGTTCTGAGACCAGTGGAGACAGACAGCACACTGGAGTTTAAGTCATGCACTAAATAGGGAGCAAATGAACATCCTATAGCTCTCCTATAACTGTTCTGAGACCAGTGCAGACAGACAGCACACTGGAGGTTAAGTCATGCACTAAATAGGGAGCAAGGGAGCATCCTATAGCTCTTCTATAACTGTTCTGAGACCAGTGCAGACAGACAGCACACTGGAGGTTAAGTCATGCACTAAATAGGGAGCAAGGGAGCATCCTATAGCTCTCCTATAACTGTTCTGAGACCAGTGCAGACAGACAGCACACTGGAGGTTAAGTCATTCACTAAATAGGGAGCAAGGGAGCATCCTATATCTCTCTATGCAGTTAAGTGTGTTCACTCCTAAAATCTGATCAAAAGTTCAGTTTCAGGCTGCAGATGATGTTTGGATCACTCAACATGTTTGACACACACGGGACGATCATCATCAGTACATAGATTCACCATTTATAATGGATCATTTTATTTGAACATGGTTGACAGTGATTGGATGACAATTTACTTTCTACTTTTTCACGAGCACAAAATGTTACGATGCTTTGTGTTTTAGGAACAAGTTTTATGCTGAAAGATATTTGATAAATTGTGGATTGGAACATTGAGGAAATGACCGTATGTTAATTTAGTCACATTAATATGATAACATGATTTTACACGTTAACATAAAATACTTTTGGAATGTCAATTTTGAACGCTCCTGTGGTGTGACATGCTATATACTATATATATATATATAAAACTATCTTAAACATTTTTTTGCAATTATTATGCATGCACCTTTTATGACCAAATATAGTGTATTTTCCCCTAGGGGGATCAATAAAGATACAAAGTTATCACTCAATTAATCAAGCTATTACATGCAATATTTATACTTTTACAAATATATTTGTGACTTTGTTACTGGAAATTACTATATTATTCATTTACACATACATTTACAGTGGCAAGAAAAAGTATGTGAACCCTTTGGAATTACCTGCATTTATTAATAAATTTGTCTTAAAATCTGGTTTGATCTTCATCTAAGTTACAATAGTGAATAAGCACAATCTGTTTTAACTAATAACACACAAATTATTGTATTTTTCCTTGTAGATATTGAAAACACCATTCAAACATTCACAGTGTAGGATGGAAAAAGTTTGTGAACCCCATAGGCTAATGATGTCAACAAAAGCTCATTAAAGTCAGGAGTTGGCAAACCTGGTATCCAATTAATGAAATGAGATTGGAGGTGTGGGTTAGAGCTACTTTGACTTATAAAAAGCACTTAAACATTTTGAGTTTATATTCACAAGAAGCATCTGCTGACGTGGACCATGCCATGCATATAAATGGAGATGATTTAGTACTATAGGTACTCTCACTAGAAGTGGCCGCCCAGACAAGATGACTCGAAGAGAACACCACAGAATGCTCAATGAGGTATAGAAGAACACTAGAGTGACAGATAATCATTGGAGGAATCATTGGAACTGGTTAACATCTCTGTTCATGAGTCTACTATACAGAAAACATTAAACAGGTGTGGTGTTCATGGCAGGACATCACGAAGGAAGCCGCTGCTTTCCAACAAAAACATTCCTGTGCACCTAAAGTTTGCCAAAGACCACCTTGACACTCCACAACACTACTGGGAAAATGTTTTGTGGACTGATGAAACTAAGGTTGAATTGTTTAGGAAGAACACGCAGCAATACGTATGGCGTAAAAAAGGGCACCAAATACCAACATGAATGCATCATCCCAACAGTGAAGTACGGTGGAGGGAGCATCATGATTTGTGGCTGATTTGCTGCTTTGAGGCCTGGATTGCTTGCCATCATCGAGAGAACAATGAATTCTCAATTTATCAGGATATCCTACAGGATAATGTCAGGGTTGGTGTGCACCAGCTGAAGCTCAGTAGAAAGTGGGTGATACAGCAGGACAATGACTCTAAACATCAAAGTAAATCCACTACAGAATGACTTAAAAAAAAGAAAATCCACCTTTTGGAGTGTCCAGTCAGAGCCCAGACCTTAACCCAATAGAGATGCTGTGGAATGACCTCATGAGAGCCGTTCACACCAGATATCCTGAGAATATGTCTGAACTGCAGCAGTTCTGTAAGGAAGTGATGTACAGTAGGTGTAATCCGCCTCTACCGGAAAAGCTTGCTTGAGGTTATTGCTGCCAAAGGAGGATCGACCACTATTAAATCAAAGGGTTCACTTACTTTTTCCATAGCACTGTGAATGTTTAGCGGGATGTGTTCAATGAAGACATGATTGTAATTGTTTGTGTGTTGTTGTGCATTTTATAACCAATTAATGGATAAAACCAGCTAATTCCAAAGGGTGCACATACTTTTTCTTGCCACTGTAAGATGATTATGAAATTGACATGTCCAGTGGTGTGAAATGCTCTACTCCTTTAAAAACTATTTTAAACAACATATTACAGACTGCATGCAGCTTTTATGACCTCATAAGACTACATGGAATATTTGTACTTTAAAATGTATCAACTGAAGGCAAAATGGTGATTAAAAATGGGAAAAGTTAAAAAACAAACAAACAAAAAAAAAACAAACCTACAGAATCTAAAATACTTCATGCTTCTAAAACGTTCATGGATATTTAATGCATCAACAACTGAATCTCTTTATAAATGAGGCTCTCTATGTCTCAAAAGCTGTCTGTACGTCCCAAACAATTCTCTTTAATTTCATTTCAAAAGAGTAAATACGGGTTTAGCACCAATCAAACGGAAGTTTAAAAAGTGAATGAAGCCAAATATTTGACTTGATTAATCTGCAAGAGGTTTCACAAGTGGAGTGAGTTTACAGAGCAAATATCCACATGCATGATTTACCTTTTGATATCACAAAGGGAAGGATTTGTATTATTATTATAATTAATTGCAAGTTTCAAAACAATGTAAATAATCCATAATGAGTACACAAATACAGAGATGAAAATCCATGACTGACGATCTGACACGGATGCCCTATTTATGCATTTCAATTGTGCAATGTTTAACAAAATTACATTAATAAAGCCAACAACCGATCAAATAAAATAATTTTAATGTATAAAAAAATATAATTTAAAATTATTTATTTTTTTATTAAAGATAAATCAATTAAATTTTATATAACATTGTTTTGAAATTAAAATGTGTAAATCTTGAGTTTGTGCTATTGTGAATCTACATACAGTACCAAAGATGCATTTGACTTGATGTTTCTTATGATCTTAAAGACCTTTAGATCTAAAGGTTTATGCTTAAATGCTTGTAATTAGTTTATAAATTGTGCCTACATTTGAATTTCTTTAAAAACAAAAACCGAATGAATTAAATAGAAATTATGTAGTGAAGGAAAAGCTCAGAGTTTTGATTCGTTGAGCACTTTTGGTCACTACATAGTTCCCAAACTTCACTATTCTAAAATGTTTCAAATAAAGTTCTAAATGTTTCAAATAAAGTTCTAAATGTTCTAAATGTTTCAAATAAAGTTCTAAATGTTTCAAATAAAGTTCTAAATGTTCTAAATGTTTCAAATAAAGTTCTAAATGTTTCAAATAAAGTTCTAAATGTTCTAAATGTTTCAAATAAATTTCTAAACGTTTCAAATAAATTTCTAAATGTTTCAAATTAAGTTCTAAATGTTTCAAATAAAGTTCTAAATGTTCTAAATGTTTCAAATAAAGTTCTAAATGTTCTAAATGTTTCAAATAAAGTTCTAAATATTTTAAATAAAGTTCTAAATGTTTCAAATAAAGTTCTAAATATTTTAAATAAAGTTCTAAATGTTTCAAATAAAGTTCTAAATGTTTCAAATAAAGTTCTAAATGTTCTAAATGTTTCAAATAAAGTTCTAAATATTTTAAATAAAGTTTCAAATAAGAGTTAGTAGGTGTGTCCAAAGCTTTTCTGGTACTGTATGAGTCAATGTCTGCAGTCTAATAGCTAAACACGACAGATTCCTTAGCAGAAAAGTGAAGCTCTGGTAAAACAGGACTTTGTTTCCGGTAAAACAGGGAGGAGTCAATTCCAAGCACATTCACATGGAATTTCCCTGTGTGGGTATGACACAATCACTCACCAAGGCTTTCGGTAAGGAATGCTTTCTTTTCACATATTGCTGGCAGAGCACTGTGAGAATGACGATCAGCAGGAGAAGAGACAACAGACCAGGAAATACAATGATGAGAAACCAGGATTTAAGTGCTGAAAGAGAACATAGTTGAAATTGCAGATGAATGAATGCAAATATAAAAGTCAGCTGTTATAACACTATGTAACCAAATTTTTGTTCCTGGGTAGTAAGTGTTATTTAATAATTGCTTATGTAAAGTATAGAAGATGGCTATTATTCCCCACAAACTTTGCTTTTGTGACCAGGACAGTGAGATTTTGACATTTACCTATTTCAAAGTAAAAACGGGTGAATTTGTGTCTTTTCGTTCACATAGTCCGAAAAAAACAACATATGAATCCAAATTGTAAGGACAGTGAGGACAATTACTCTAAATATTTATAATGGAAAACAAAACAGAATAAATATACTTTTGCAGTTCATGACTGAATTTAGGCTTTGGATAAAGCTGAGTTTGTAAGCTAATTTGCAATGCAATAGACTGATTTAAGTTCAACATATGCTGCTTACTACAGTGTGACTCAGATTCAGTCAAGGAAACACAAGGTTTACTTTGAGTCAACAATAAAAGCAAACAAGATAACATTGAGAGCATCAACTCTTTTGCTAAGTCAACTATGTTTAGCTTCATTCAAGGCAGTATGCAACAGTATTCTGGCAGATTAATTAAAACAACAACTGTTCAGTTACCTGAGACAGTCACACAAAAGGAGGCATTTTCACTCTGTCGAAGTGGAAAGGGAACTGTGAGCGAATAGACCACTTCACCACAATACCGTGTGTCCGTCTTTACAAGCAGTATAACCACTGAGTTAGACGAGCCCTCAAATACCTGCAAAGAGACACAAAGGAGACATACATTTACGTTATAATGTTACCACACACACACACAAACAATTAATCTTGTCCTCGGACCGTAATATGGAAGATTCCTGAGCAATTCAAGCTTGTAGTACCACCTGCTTCCTCCAGGGGGCAGTAAGCTAAACTCGCTGTATAGGCAACGAGCAGCTTATCCAGAGAGCAAACCAACCTTACAGCAGACAGCACAAGATGAGAACACATTCTGGTGTACAAACACAGCTTGGAGCGCAAATCCGAATTTAGGGATCTCAAGACGTGTTTTTCTAAGAATTAAACTACATTTGACTTGACACACTGTGAGCTAAAAATATTACATGGCAACTGGCCCAAACTTTGTCGAGCTGGGGGGGTGGTGGGAAAATGCCCGGTATAATAGATTACCAGTCCAGCAACCAAAGTGAGACGCTCCAAAAGCATCCGTCTGACGCAAGTGTACATTGACATGTATTTAAACAAGCCCTCATAATAAATCTCCAACTGATTGACAAATTAAACTCCAAAATGGACTGCTGTGAGCTGTCGGCCAATGATTAGCTTATGTTCAATAATATGCAAATAAACAATATTTTGAATTATAAATCCACTTTTTGTATCGTCATTTTTTAATACTTCACTTCTCTGCCACAATAATAAAATGCATTTTAATTATATA
Source organism: Moxostoma hubbsi (assembly GCA_032164185.1). Taxonomy (NCBI): domain Eukaryota; kingdom Metazoa; phylum Chordata; class Actinopteri; order Cypriniformes; family Catostomidae; genus Moxostoma; species Moxostoma hubbsi. Next base: position 2,651,289 of record JAVLUX010000014.1, read on the forward strand.
AGAATATTACAATATATTATTAATATATTAGAATTACATTAGAATATCATTTATATATTATTTATAATTATTTAAATAGAACTATTCATATGTCTATATCATTATAGATTGAATTATTGTTATTTGTGGGGCTTTATCCGCAAATATTTATATATATGTGATTAATTGCGATTAATTTGATTAATTAATTGGCACGCCATGTAATTACGTTGATTGACTGCCCTATTAAATATGAATATTTATCTTTATTTAGCGTTTTTTCACATAACAGTAATGAGAATGAGATTTCTTGCCATTGCGGTAATGAGAATTAGGGGTTAAAATCTAAGATGTCCTGAAATGATGCTCCATTTGTTTTTTAAGCAAAACACAAATAATTGTCTTATTTCTCATTTTTGGGGATTTCTTGAAATATTGCAGGTTTCATGAGGTTTCCATGGAAATTCCAACAGAGCACAGATTACATGTGTTAAAATAAGAACGGAGTAACAATTCATATATAATACCTTTCCAGCTTCAGACTCGGGATACGTCAGATTGACTTTGTACTTGATGGACGGTGTTCCTAAATATTTTTCAATGGAGCGATTGTCAGGACCCATCGGTGGGACAACCGTCACCATCAGTGATGTCTCATTCCACGTTACTGACAGCTGTGGTCTTTCCAAAATGGCTAAAAAACAACAACAACAGGACAGATGGAAAGTGGAGAAAGTGCTTCCCATATATTTTGAACGGTAAACAGGAAATCAAACATATAATCCAACGTAAATAACGAAAGGACAAAATATCTTACATTGTTCAACAGGAATGAATTGTGTGACTTCGCCCAAACACTGTCCACTGGCAGTAATCTTGGCAAAATATCTAAAGGCCACATCAGTCGTCACATTCGTAAGGTCACATTGAGGAACAGAGATGTTCTGGCACCATATCACCGGTTTATACATTTCTCCGTATCTGCAACACACCAAACGCATTACATCAGTGAACGCAATAACAAACCCCTGCCATAGACATCCTACAACACTCACAGACTTTATAATGAGACGTGTTTTAACGAAATAACAAGGTGAAGTGTGAAGGAGGTCCCAATGCACACAATTCTAAACATCCTAATCATAATAAATTAGAGAAACCAACTATTATACTGTTCATTATACTATTAACCCTATTAGGCCCTTTCCCACTGCCCATTTTAGGTACTTTTCGGAAGTAGTACCTTTTTGTCATTTTCACACACAAGGAACTATAGTCCCTGTTAGCCGTTTAGTAAATCCTCCGTTGGTATTGTTGGCTGAGTTCGAATGTGGTAAAATGCTGCCTTTGGAGGCTGTATATGGGAGGTAGGATGAAAATAAGGTGCTTTTAAAACTGTTCTGAGACCAGGTTCCTTAAGAGTTCTTTTCACTGATAAACGCTGTCGGTTAAGCCATTAACTGATTGAGCAGCAAGTCAGCTGCTCCTGTTTTCAGATGCGTCTGTTCGTTTTGTTGTGCGTGCAAACAACGTCAGAATTAGTCGACAGCAGATGACATCACTGCAGGGTTCTTTCTGTGTGTGCGAATGCAAGAGGGAAAAGTCTAGTTCTGTTTGAAAAGTACTAGGACTGTATGTGGGAAAGGGGATAAAGGCACTCTTCACCTCTAGTGTGTACATATAGAATCAGATTAGAATTGGAATGAGAATTAGATTTGAATTAAAATTGGAATTGCAATTGGTATGATAATTAGAACTGGAATTACATTCTAATTCTAATTGGAATTAGAATTGAATTCTAATTAGAATTGGAATGGGAACTGATATGATCGTTAGAATTGAATTATTTTATAATAACTTTACTAACAATTATTAGTAAAGTCATTTACAATTATAATAACTCTTAACAATTATCATTGGAAGTGTCCTTCCAATTCTAATTAGAATCTAATTCTCATCCCAATTCTATTTAGTCTAATTCACATTCAGATTCGATTTAGAATCTAACTCCCATTCCAGTTAGAATTACAATGTAATTGCCATCCCAATTCTAATGATCATATCAGTTCCCATTCCAATTCTAATTCGAATGTTACTCTCATTCCAGTTCTTTTTCTCATTCCAATTCTATTTAGAATCTAATTCTCATTCCAATTCCAATTAGAATGTAATTCTCATTCCAGTTCTAATTAGACTTATAATGTCAGTTAGGAATGGAATGAGAAAGTAGACTTTAATCAGAATTTAAATTAATATAAGATGGAATGGGAAGCAGATTCTAATTAGAATTTGAAAGGGAATTGATATGATAAATAGAACTATAAATAGAATTTGATTCTAATTAGAATAAGAATGATAACTGCATGAGAATTGGAAATGGAATTAAGGTTCAATTTGGAATGAAAATAAGAATTAAAATTAAAATGAGTGTAGAAATTGGAATTAAAATGTACATCTAATTAATAATCCAGTTCTCATTCCAATTCCATTTCTAATTCCAGTTGACACTCTAATAAAAAATCCCATTCAAATGATTCTTACAATTCTATTTAGAATCTAATTCTCATTCCAGTTCTATTTCTCATTCCAATTCTATTTAGAATCTAATTCTCATTCCAATTACAATTAGAATGTAATTATCATCCCAATTCTAATTAGACTTATAATTTCAATTAGCAATGGAATGAGAAAGTAGATTTTAATTAGAATTGAAATGAATAAAATATGGAATGGGAAGTAGATTCTAATTAGAATTTGAAAGGGAACTGCATGAGAATTGGAAATGGAATTATGTTTCAATTTGGAATGACAATTAGAATTAGAATTAAAATTAGAGTAGCAACTGAATTCAAATTGGCATCTAATTAATAATTCCAATTCCATTTCTCATTTCATTCTAATTCCAATTGTAACTCTCATACAAATTTCCATTCAAATTCTCGTTCCAATTCTGATTCTAAATCTAATTCCAATTCCTGTTCTGCTTCCCATTTCAATTCTAATATACTGAATCCCATATAACACTAGAATATTAACAGAGGTAAAACATCAGTCGAGTTGAAAAGCTCCTCTCACAATGAACATCTCTCACTCCCGTTGAATCGCTGTTGGACGAGAGTCAGAAGAGGAATCAGAGGTTAAAAGGTCGCACTGATGTGTGCCGTGGAGCAACAGATCCACATTAGAGCTGTGGGATTATCCGGAGCTTTTCAAGCTTCCCTCCCTGTCACACTAACCTCCCAGCATGCACTGCTTGCAAACCCGCTCTCCCTCTGTTCTCATCTGACTCTCCACACACTTGTTTCTCCTCATCAGTGTCTCTAAAGCAGAACTGTGACTGGCACAAAAGAGTTTTGACGAGGCCAGAAAGGGCCAGAATGACAAACAGTTCTTCTTGCTCGGTTTCTAATAACAATGCACAACTCTCGTTTGACCCAATGTACCGAAAAGGCTCTGCCACTGGTTTCGGTACTATTGTCATTATTATCATTTTTAACTGGAACCGGTTCTTGATTCACGGTCAGATGTGTTTATGTCTTATTCAAAGGTTTACAACTATATCAAGGTCATCTTTATTGCACTCCGTAAACAGCGTAATGCTTTACAATGCATATATAATGAGTCTGGCTTTGACCTTTGACCCCGTCACTCACTTGTGGTATTGGACACTGTAGAGAGCGCTTTGACCTGCAATCTCAACATCATCCCATCGGAGAACATTGTAGAAATTCCTGGACTGAAAATACGGCTCCGTCAGATTACATCCATGACAGAAATAACCTACAAACAAACAGGAAACCACACAAATAAGAGAGAGGAACAGTTTTAGAGGTCTTGGCATCAAATTGTAAACATTTAGTTTTAAAGTTTTGATCTCTGCATTAACGACTCGTTCAATGGAACAGGTGATGTCATTCTACATCAAATATATTTTGTGTAAAAGTAAAGTGGACACTTCGACCCTCGGGCAGTTTCTGTTATTTGTACAGTTGTTAGAATACACACACGTGCGCACACGCACACAAACACTCACTCACACACACACACGCACGCACGCACACACACAAACACACTCTCTCTCTCTCTCTCTCTCTCTCAATTTTTCAATTTCAATTTAACGAGCTTTATTGGCATGACAAAGACATTTTGTATTGCCAAAGCAATTACATACAAAACAAAACAGGAACTAAACTAAGACATGACAACAATAATAAATATAAATAAATAGCATTAATGCAACATATGGGGTCAGTAACGGGGGGGCGGGGGGGGGGGGGGGGGAGGGGAGGTTGGGGTCAGGGGTCATCGATACATCATGTGTTGTTATTGGTTGAGTTCTGGTTGTCCCGCAGGTTTCTACAGGATAGTACAAATCTTGCAGCTATATTTGCACATTCCTCTTTTTCCCCCAGAATAAAACACATTTTTTGTGTCGGGGTACAGTCATTGAAATCTGGACATATGTTGTTAATTTTGGGGTAATATTTGTTTCTAATTGGTTGGTATTTTGGGCATTCTGTGAGGAAGTGCAGTTCTGTCTCAATCACTCCCAGGATGCATTGGGAGCACAGTCTGTCCTCGCGGGGCAGCCATGTCTGTCTGCGGCGGCCCGTCTCTACGGCCAGACTGTGCTCGCTGAGTCTGTACATCGTCAGTGCTTTTCTTAACTTTCTGTCGGTCACTGTGGTCAGATAGTTTGCCACCGTGTACTCTCGATTTAGTGCCGAATAACATTCCAGTTTGTGTTGAGTTTTAATGGTGTTTGTCCAATGCGTGAGGTATTTCTCCTTTTCTTTGTGTATAATTTGGTTAGGCCGAATGTTTGTGAGTGTGCTGTTATCCTGAGACTGGCCGATCTCCTCAGGTGTGACTTCAGTCAGTCTCAGGACAAGCTGGCATAGCTGGCATCTCTCTCTCTCGCACACGTACGCACACACACACACACGTGCACACTCACACACACACACTGTCGCTCTCACTCTTTCTCTCTCTCTCTCACACACACACACACACACACACACATACACACACACACACACACACTCACACACAAACACTCTCTCTCTCTCTCTCTCTCTCTCTCTCGCACGCATGCACACACACACTTGCACACTCATACACACACACTCTCTCTCTCTCTATCTCTCTCTCACACACACACACTCTCTCTCTCTCTCTCTCTCTCTTGCACGCGCACACACACACACTTTCTCTCTCTCTCTCACACACTCACAAACAAACACTCTTTCTCTCTCTCTCGCACGCACGCACACACACACACACACACACACACACTTTCTCTCCCTCTCACACACACTCACACAAACACTCTCTCTCTCTCTCTCTCTCTCTCGCACACACGCACACACACACACACGTGCACACTCACACACACACACACGCACGCACGCACACACACACAAACACTCTCTCTCTCTCTCGCACGCATGCACACACACACACACACACACATGTGCACACTCACTCTCTCTCTCTCTCTCACACACACACACTCACACACAGACACTCTCTCACTCTCTCTCACACACACACGCGTGCACTCACAAAAACACTCACACACTCTTTCTCTCTCTCTCTCTCTTGTACGCACGCACGCACACACACACACACACACGTGCACACTCACACACTCTCTCTCACACACACACTCACACACAAACACTATCTCTCTCTCGCTATCTCTCTCTCGCACACACGCACACACACACACACACACACACACTCTCTCTCTCTCTCTCTCACACACAAACACTCTCTCACTCTCTCTCACACACACACGCGTGCACTCACAAAAACACTCACACACTCACACACAAACACATACACTCACTCTCTCTCTCTCACACAAACACACACGCTCGCACACACACTCTCTCTCTCTCTCTCTCTCTCTCTCTCTCTCTCTCACACACACACACTCTCTCACACAAACACACACAAAATAATTTTTGTGGTTTCCGGTAGACTCATGCATGATTAAATCTGTTTATTTATGTTGCAATTTGGCATTTTTGAAGTGCAAATGTGATTTGAGAGCTACAGCGGGAGGAAATGTTTTAAGGGGTTAACAACTGATTGATTAAAAATATATACATATATATATATATATATATTAAAATAACATTTTCATAAGAATTCATTTTCAGGGGCATTTTCTACCTTAATGAGGGCATATTTTGTCTAAACGAATAAAAATCCTTTTTATGCCACACTTCAGTTAACCTTGTTAATATGAATTACTCAATTTAAATAATGTGTTACCTTGAAATAAAAATCAACTCATTTTATGCCATGATATGTATAAATGTATCAAATATTAAAAATGAAAATAGATAAATTAATGACAGGGGCATTTTTGGTGGAATTTTTACCCGGAGCCCTCATGAATTTTTGACCATGTAAATATATGAATAATCAATCAATCAATCAATCAATCAATCAATCAACTGAATGCTTCATTCTAATTGATTGACAGACGTTCTAAGGTGTAATTTATTTCTATAAACACACGGCTATGAAGTAGTTCCACGTAACGGTTTCATATCACTTCATTAAATTATTTCAGTTATTTCAAAGAGTCCTAAATAATTTAGATTGAAAAGCATCCTTGGGCTCCTTATATCTCTCTCTCTCTCTCTCTTTTATGCTCCCATCTCACCCACACACACTCGCGCACGCACACACTCATTTACATGTATGCATTTGGCAGACACTTTTATCCAAAGTGACTTACAGTGCACTTATTACAGGGACAATCCCCCCGGAGCAACCTGGAGTTAAGTGTCTTACTCAAGGACACAATGGTGGTGACTGTGGGGATCAAACCAGCAACCTCCTGATTACCAGTTATGTGATTTAGCCCACTATGCCACCACCACTCCATACAGTCTGTCTGTCATACTCGCACACTCACACACGCACACACTCACACACACACGCACGCACGCACACACACACACGTACAAACAAAGACATTGGTTAAAGTAAATCGGTTAAAAACGTCAAACAATTCTATAATATCCTAATTTTTTAAAATTTCGGTTGAAAAGCTCCCTCGTCTTCCCCGCACTATCACACGCTCACACGCTCACACGCATACATACACATGTGCGGGCGCACGTGCAGGCAGGCAGGCAGGCAGGCACGCACGCACACACACATACACACACACACACACACACACACTCATACACACACACACACACACACACTCGTGTCGAGACAAACAAACAGATCCGCACCCCCCACAACTTGATAATCAAACAAAAAAAGTTTCTATTATCCGAAATAACATTTACTATGTGCAACTTTTTATGTATGATTGTATTTCACCCTAATCAGCCTCACACGGCTATAATAGAAATATCTCTCTTTCACTCGCACACAAACACACACACACACACACACACATGCTGAAAGCAGCGCATCCGCTGATGCTAATCCTAAAGTGACATTTTCAAACTAGCAACGAAGGCTTGAGCTGCATCAGAGCAAGACGCTGAATCCGTGGCGGAAGAAAGTAGTTCCACTCAAAAGAGCGTTTTAAGGATGAAAACCAGAAAATATCTTCAGATAAAACACTGAACGATGTCTTAAGGTGAGGTAACCGTGGTATAAGCGGAATAATTGACTCGTAGAATTATTTAAAATGAACGCACATCTGAGGTTGTAATGTGGTCAAGACGCGCAGCGGACGCTTATATATATATATATATATATACATATATATAGTTTAGATTTGTATTTTATTATGTTCTATATAAGTAATTATTATATATAAGTAAATATTGTATAATATTGAAACAATTATAATTACTACAATTGTATATATTCATATATATATATATAACATAATATATCAACTTATGGAATTATGAATACATTTGGGATCCTTCCTCTAGAGGTTAATTTGACTCACCTGTACAACAGAGTAAAACAATCACAGCACTCAGTGGCCACATATCCACAGGTGAGAGGAAATCTCCAAATGGTAAACTTCAGATAATGATCCAGTGATTAGAGATATAATCCTCACATTGTTCCCTTGACACAGTTTCAACAGATATCATATCCACAATCCAGACAATATCCATAGATGAAGTTATACAGAGGGATATTATTTGATCACCGTCCCAGATGACACGTCCTGTTCAACGTCTAACGCGCCTGTAGTATGTGAACCTATATCCTCAGGTGTGTCAGTTAACTTCGGAGTCTATTCCCTGCGTTTGGTCTCCACCCCTTAAGGGCGTCTATATAACTGCACACATCTCGAATTTCAGGTTTGATGCCTTGAAAAATGAAACTGGAAACAAAGCACTTCTCAAAAGGCTAAGAGAAAATGAAAGAGTGTGTGAGGAGATTTTAGACTTTTTGTAACGATGCTCACCTTTTGGGTGGTGTCATGTATTGCACAACATTCATTATTATGATACAAAACCAGGGCCGTAACCACAACATACTGTGAGGGGGACAAAACCTCAGATATGGCCAATAATCAGATAGGGCCAGATTGTTGCTATTCTGCACCGCCATCCAGTGATGTACACTAGAAATATAGAGCTAGAGCTAAATTTGTTCATTTGAAATCTAGACATACCACTCAATAAAACAGAAGATTTCTGGGGGGGTATTTGATACATTTATAAAATATTCAGATTATAGAATTACAGGTTCAAATTTTCAGACCGAGAAGAAATTCAGAACTCCAAATGCAAATCTCTCACATTCCGATTTCAGAAATGTAGATTGTAAACAAACAAGGTCAAAGGTCAAACAAAGCTGGGTTATTTAAATAAATATGAAGTCAGTTAATTATGGGGGGCCCGCAAGATCCTTGTTACGCCACTGAACATCTCCAAACTCCAAAAGTTGACAGCACTACACGCTAATGATCAATTTATAATTGATGTGAAACATTGGTAAGACATTTTTTAATGCCCATATTTATAATGAGTTATTTCTCATAACACACCTTATAATATGTTCTAACTCATCATACATAATTATAACCATAATTATAATACTTACACATTCATAGTTTAGAGTATAATTAATTATAACACAAGCAACACCTACTTTTATCTGCATAAGTTTTATATATATATATATATATATATATATATATATATATATATATATATATATATATATATATATATATATATATATATATATATATATATTACACACATACATATATATTTGATATTTATATATAATAGTTATGCTTTTAAGTAAAATGACAAAAGTAATGTCTTATAAACTTTCATAAGGTATTTTTAAGTGGCTATAAGACATTACAAGTCATAGTGGAAGTTACATACATTACACATGCACTAAAAAACACATATTCAATGTAAATTTTGAGTTATTATGGAAAATACTTCTAGAAAATCTGTCTAGAGAAAAAAACAAATATGTATATTTATCACACATATAGCCAATCTTCTTTCAATCTTCTTCTTCTGTAATCTTTAGCTTCCTCATTAGCACGCCCGCCTCCCATGCCGGAGACGCCGGTTTGAATCCCGCTCAGAGCGGGTCGAGCAGGTCCAATTACAGTGGTGCCGTGACCCGGATGGGAGTGAGATTTAGGGGGGTGAGTGTAACAGGAGCCAGCTGGTAGGTAGCAGTGCAGTGTGTAAACTTACCTCCCCAGGCCTCATGAGGCGCACTAGTGACTGACACTAGAGCCTCCTCGTTAGCATGCCAGCCTCCCATGCTGGAGATGCCAGTTTGAATTCCGCTCCGAGTGGGTCAAGCAGGACTAGTAGCCAAGTCTCTGTCATTTCAAAATAAGAGTCCCGGTGTATTTCAAACATGTTTATAGTTGAAAGTCTCCCAGTAATGCACCAAATCTGAATTTTTCTAGTTATTACTGAGATTTTAGTATCACAATGAAATACTTCAGCAAATCCGTCTAGGAGAAACAACAGAGATTTTAAAGAGTGTGATTTTTCTTGCCTATGGCGTTTCAGTTGCTGTATCGAGCATCTTGCAGCTCCCAGCACTGAGCTGATTCAAAGCGAGTGAGTCCTGACTGATCGTTGAGCTTTGAAGTCAGATCTAAGCTTTATGACCACAGGAAACCCATCGCTTCCAACACTGTCACAGCGTCAAACACATTTCATACCTTACCACAGAGCTTGTGCTGAATAACCAAGAGCTTTGATCTTGAGGGAGACATTTAAAAAATGCATCAACAATAAATGAGTTTGCTAATTTGCAGCATTTCGTCACAAAATATTGTTTTGGCAAGGCTGCATAACATCAGCTGCAACATAGGTGAAGTGAGTCATTTCTGCACCACTCGTGGCACTGAGATTTGCAGTCTCGGTAAGGAAGAAAGATGTAATGAAAGTGAATGGTGACTGAAGCTAACGTACTGCATAATGCAGCCTGAGCTCATGAACATTTTTGCAAAAATGTCATTAAACGTATAGCAGCAGTTCCGAAGCGAAATGTCCACTGTGTCCACCTAAAGCGAGTATAACGTCCTCCCTAAGAGATGATGCTTTCCCTACCCTAAACCTTAAATCTAACCGATAGTGTCAGGAAAAGCAAAGTGAAAAAACAAAACAAAAAAAAAACACCATGTCATTTTGTGGTGCTTCTATGATACTTTCGACTCACTTGTCCAGAGTCACATGCTCTTCAGGACTCGTACCCCGCTGCTTTACATCACAAGTGCAATGCTCTATAGTAAAAGTGATTGTGAACTGATAATCTGCCGTTGCACCCGTAATGTGTGTGAAAGTGAATAAAAGTCATTTTTGTTGCATTTTGCAAAGCATTTTGCATCTCTGTCCATTTAAATCAAATTCCCTCATGTTTCAAAACGAACCACTCCGAATGCAAAGAATTAAAAAACAAAATATTACTACAAATGTCCATATACAACCTTGTGGAAAGACACATGTTGAAGTCATTTCACCGCTCACTTACATATAAAACAAGCGTCCCCTTTCCACAATGTCCTTCAAGGATGCAAACCACATCATTGTGTATATTGCTCGTTATGCTCAAGTGTGAATCACCAATGATGTGAGTTGATTTAAAAAAAGCAAAGCCATAAACGAGAGGGCGAAAATGGCATTTTATCAAAATAACTTTGCTATAAACCATAAAGGGCTCTTTGTCTTGATGGAAGAATATAAACTAATTATGCGCCACTGACAGCTCGGTCGATTGCGCCGCAGTCCCTATAAGCTCGTATCCCTTGGAAACTGAGCTCACCTCTAGTGCTCGAGAAAGGATGAGCTCTCACAGACTCTCAGAAGTGCCACAGTGATGGTTAGAGGACAGCACAAACACCCACTAACACATGAGACCTATTCAATTAAAAGATCCAACATCACTCGTACGAGATGGCAGAATTGTAAGATAAAGTACGACTTGGCTCGCGTGAAAATGCATGGTTAGGTTTTAGGTTTTGGATAAGGGGTTAATCTTATGAAACATGCGTTTCCACACATTACACTTTACCTTTTTAAAGGGTGGGAAGAGTTGCTCCTTCAGTCATGCTTCTCGTCCAATAGTGTCTGTTTCTGGAAATAAAAATCCCATACATTTTTTCCACAGACTAATTGATTTTCTTCCCTTTTCGCCCCAATTCCCAATGCGCTCCAAGTCCTTGTGGTGGCGTAGTGACTCGCCTCAATCCGGGCGGTGGACGAATCTCAGTCGCCTCCGTGTCTGAGACCGTCAATCCGCGCATCTTATCACGTGACTTGTTGAGCGCGTTACCACGGAGACGTAGCGCGTGTGGAGGCTTCATGCTATTCTCTGCAGCATCCACGCACAACTCGCCACGCGCCCCACCGAGAGCGAGAACCACATTATAGCGACCACGAAGAGGTTACCCCATGTGACTCTACCCTCCCTAGCAACCAGGCCAATTGGTTGCTAAGGAAGCCTTACTGAAGTCACTCAGTACTCCCTGGATTCGAACTTGCGACTCCAGGTTTGGTAGTCAGCGAGCTACCAGTACCCCAACTAATTGATTTTCAATGCTAACTTATAAACCTTTATAAAGCTTGGAGGTTTTTCACCGATGGTATATGCTTCAATCGGGACATCCATCTGCATTGTTTCAACCACATTGTTTAAAAATCATCTTTAATAAACAACTACATTACACATCGTCCAGCCGAGAAAGTTTCACCATGATGTGCCGTCGCTTGGTCCTCGATGACTCCTCCACCCTCTCAGGCGGACGACAGCCGCTCCACCCCGGGTGGACCCCCAGTGGACAGAACGTCCCTCCGCGTCTCTCTTGTTCGGTTAGGAAGGAGGAGGCGGGAGCCAGGTAACAATCCAACGTACTGCACGTCACTTTTATGACAACACTCTTTCAGTGTACAGCAAACTCTGTGCGTCTCTCTCTCTCTCTCTCTCTCTCTCGAACTGATTGAGATCATTCCCTGCCAGGTGTCCATCCTAACCGCTCGGCCACGCCCTGCTCGTCACAACATCAAATGAAGATATTACAGAGATCTCTTTTGTGCTTACATTACTGGATGAGCCAGGAAGATTTATTACACTTAAATCAATTATGTTTCAGCCCATTGGAACAAATCCCTGACCTTAAGAAACTCTCTTCTAAATTCCATTTGCCATGACAGTTTCATAAATGATTGATTACACTGATGCCAAAACCATGTTGGGTAACAATAGCTACTGTAAAATGCAAAAGAGTTAATTATCCAGGTGCAAAAAGACTTTGATTTTGAAATACTCCTGCTGAACAGGGAAAAGATGCAGACATTTTCTGCAAGACTGTGCCATTTTTACCCTTCAGGGCATGAAAAATGATCAAATATTCCTTGAAATGCTGCCTCAGATACTGTACGTACCACAGCAATCCGCTCAGAACAACACAGACAGAACAAACGAACTCTGTTCCTTCACGCGGGAGTGAACAAAACTTGAGAACATGTAGAAAACACGGTAAAAGACCTGCAACTTCCAAGTGAATTCAGATCCTCTACGGCGAAACTTTTAAACAATGTCAAAATCTGATTGAAGCCTAAAGTCTGAGCCTAGAAACTACACAGACGCGCAATCAGACGCGGGTCCCTTTGGAAGTTTCTTGCAGTCATTTTGTACTTTTTCTTAAAAGAAAAAAAAAAAAAAAGTTGAATTGTGATCATATTGTCTGGGGTTTTAAATAATCTTGAATATTGCCACTTTTTATTTGAATCTCAAGCATCGTAAGACGGTCAGGTGTAGGTGAACGTATGAGATAATAGCCTAAAACAATCCAACCTCAGTAGCTAGAGCTGTTAACATGCAAAATAAAGTATTTTTCCAAATGCACATGTGGGTTATTTCATGTCAAATTAATCACGTTTCAGAAACGTCCCCGGCTTGGCTGAAATTTTGTAATTTCTTAATACTTTTCTGGAGAAAGATAAACATAAATGATGATGAAAGCCAAAATATTAAATGCCATGGATCAATATTTACAGAGTAATCCATTATTTTGCAGAAGTCTTCATTATTTTGGAGCAAAACTACAGGTCTAAAAAATTATCTTAGAATGGTGTTCTAGTTTTATTGGTACATGGAGATAAGTAGGTCTATTACTAAAATCAGTTGACTTCAGACTTCTTGCATTATATGCCATTGAGTCCAAAAATGGGGAAGACTCAATTATGTTGGGATTTAAGTTGAACTGCCTATAACTCCAAAACTATCGAAGAGCACCTATTATGGTTTTTCAAATATGACCATTCATATAGTGTGTTATATCGCTGTTTGTGAATGTAAAAAAGTCTGCAAAGTTTCAAAAATCAAAGTGCGCCACAAATGGAGTTATTGACTCCCAAAAGAAAGAACCGATTCTGAACACCTGAAACGAGTCATTAATAATTCCAGACTTACTTCCTGTACTAACCTACGTCATTTGGTAACATAAAACCCGCCTCTGGTCTTCACTGGCTGCTTATGAACAGCTTTGACCCGCCCTCAAACACTCCACTAAGCTGTAGACCAATCACAACAGACTGGGACATCTGACCAACCAGAGCAGAGTAGGCTCTCTGAAAGGAGGAGTTTAGAACGGATCATTAAACGAGTCGTTTTTGACACATGGGAAACAAAGTTAATGCTGCAATTTAAATTATGAGCAAATTAAAGTGTTTAAAGTCCTTGCATGCAAGTAAATCTATTGTATGAGACCTTTAAAACAAAATAGGTGCTCTTTAAAGATATCCTAACAGTACCGTCGCTCGCAGACTAGCACCAACTACCTAGGGGGGGGGCACTATCTTACCCTAGGAGGGCACCAGAAAGTCCACCAGCTGCCCTTACTCGCACGTTATACATTATTCAAGTACCCAAAAGCAGTTGTGGAACACAGACGATCGCTTCGAGCTCATATCACAAACTCTGCGTAGGGCATCAATTTGGCCAATGTTTGGCCCCTGTATGTTAATATCATTTTAGATTCTGTTTCAGAACAAACTTTCATTTTGTATCTTAATTTTTAAGGCCCTATCTGGTAAATCCCAGAGATATGGGGCTCTCAGTGTGGCTCCAATACGAACATTTTTCATTGAATTTTGCATATTGAATATTCACAATATAATATATTTGGGTCATTCTGTGTCAACATATAAAAGGCTCTAAAACAGCTTTCCCTATAAAATAATTATAAATAATATAATTTTCCCTCGATCGCCCTGGCTAAATCATTTTATTATGCCCTCAGCTCTATCTGTGCCAAATTTGGTGCTTGTAGATGAATTTGCGCGAACAATGGGGTGTAAGGCCCCATACTACAGCCCAAACTGCTTTTTTGGACAGCGGCCATATTGGAATTGGAGGGTTAAGGGGTCCAGATATACTGGGTCATAAATATAAACATTCCTATGTAATTTTCATGATCAATTAAGCTGAAAAACATATCAAGTTTGTATTTGTAACTCATGTGGTTCAAAAGTTATAGCCGGAACCCTTTACGGGCAGCGGCCATATTGGATTTGGCCGCCATCTTGGCCCCGAGGGTCGCTGGCTCCGGCGCCCTAGCTAAATCATTTCGGTATGACCTGAGCTACATCTGTGCCAAATTTGGTGCTTTTAGATGAATTTGCGTGAAAATGTGCTTAAGGCCCCCAACTACTAAGTAAAAATATATGCCAAAGATAAATATTTCCTGAGAAATCCATGTACATTTTTGCCAATGATTTTGGAGCAAAACTATTGATAAAAAAACAACAAAAAACCTTACAAAGGTGGGAGTGCAATTATTGTACTTTTACACATAGATATGCAAGTCTATAACTAAAATAATTTGACCTCAGCACCTCGTTGCATTATAAGTCAAGGAGTCCACAAATGTTTTTTTTCTGTTTTTTCCAAAGTTTGAGTGTCTATAACTCCAGAAGCATTAAAGATATATCAATATCCTTTTAGCTTGTGGTTAAGAATAAACTTTTATTTCTATATCTTTATTTTTAAAGCCATATAGGGTAAACGCCCAGAGATATAGGGCTCTCAATGTGGCTCCATGAGTAAATTGTTCAATGTTACACAACCAGAAATTCATTCACCTAGAAAATGTTCCCCACTTCAAAAAGTACAATTTACAACTCCAATAGCAGGCAGGTTTTTACTGAACAATACAAGAACTTTACTATGCACATTTCCTTTTGGAAACTGCTAGTATCTTGTGGGGATCAAACCAGCACCAAAGACAGATCATGTCAGAGTAAGTCTGCCCTTTAAGAACGACTCTGCTTCTTGCAGACAGAGCATGAATCATGGGTAACTTCTAGTTGGCTTTCATCAATGTCAGTATTGGTCTTCTAAATTCAGAGTCTAAAGACCTGAGAGACCGTGACAACATGGACCCAGACAAACGGCCGCAGGACATTCATTTGTCAGCCGACATCATTGATGCAGCCAGACCGTCTCTGTGGAGAACTGCGGTGGAGATAAACTCAATAGAACAGTCTAAAACCAACTCACAGTGATGTTGCCCTGCAGCTGTTATGGCATGGCTTCCATCAAGGGGCACGGAAGATCAATACCTCAGTGACAATCTTGATCATAGCTACTTATTTCAATGAGTAAAAAACCCCTGAACACCTTTGATTTCTCTGTAATGTTATGTTGCTTGGGTTACAAACACCGCATTAATATCGAAAAGTGATTAAAACTGAACGGAATACCTGAGCATGCAACGCATTCTGGCCAATCAGAATCAAGTATTCGATTTGATATGGTATACACACACACACATATATATATATATATATATCAGTATATATATATATATATATATATGTTTTCTCAGGGTTACTCCATATGAGCTGAACGAAATATGCCTATTCATAAAAATGTCAAAATATTGATATTTACTGATAAAATAAAATTCTTCACACCTTCACAAACAACCATGTAAGTCTAAAGGGGTCCTCTGTCTTTTATGATTTATTTATTTATTAATTTTTTGGTCACATGACATTGCAAATGAAAGATTAGTACAAGCTACATATGTCAACATTGACAAGAAAATCAGCTTTTAATGAGATTTTAACGATTACACCACTTCACATTTTTTTATTTAAGCCCCAGAAAAAATATCAAAATGACTTTGAACTCAGTGGATGAAAATATGTTCATCATAGAAGAGATGTATTTATTTTGAAGAGAAGTAATTATTTTGTGTGATTGCATTTATAATGGATTTTCTATTCTGGACACAAGTTAGAGTCACATCATTGACCCATGTGCAAAAAATGTAAAAGCGAGACGGGCCGGCTGTGGCTCAGGTGGTAGAGCGGGTCGGCCGCTAATCGCAGGGTTGGCGGTTTGATTCCTGGCCCACATGACTCCACATGCCGAAGTGTCCTTGGGCAAGACACTGAACCCCAAGTTGCTCCCAATGGCAGACTAGCACCTTGCATGGCAGCTCTGCCGCCATTGGTGTGTGAATGTGTGTGTGAGTGAATGAGTCACAGTGTAAAGCACTTTGGCAACCTCTAAGGTTAAAAAAAGGCACTATATAAGTGCAGAACATTTACCATTTTTCTTACAATAAAATGTGCCCACATAGTGCACGTCTATAAAGCAGCTTAAAGCTTCATTGGAAAACAAGAGGTGAAGATCATGCTGTAATGTATTAAAGTCCTAATGTTTACTACATTGTGCCTGACCCAAAAGACAATGCTGTGGTTATATCACTGACATCCTACACATGAATATCATGGGTGGTATATTGATATGTTTACTTCCCTAATAAGACAAAGGGAGAAGTGTTTTTATTTCCCTAAACTGAGAACATACTGCAAGTATTGTGTGGACAGAAACTATACCACCTCAAAACAATTCAGCAAAGCAACATTGCAGTAAAACATTCATTATAACAAACAATGCATTTAACATTTCATGTTTTGCATAAAGTAAACTATCCATTCAAATGAATCAAAGATGTTTGCTTGGATGAATAATCTAATGTTGTATCTTAGATGTCCAGAACAAAATATACCATCCAGAAGGAAAAGCATGCAAAACAAATCATCAGAAATAGATATAAATTATATTTAATTGCAAAGGGGAGCTTTCTAATGACACCTAGATTGAGCTTGTAGTCCACTCAGAGGCCGAGATATTCAATGAAATATTGAGGGTGTTGCATGAACTGAACATTAGACTGAATGTCTATGGACGAGCACATCTGTGAGGGGTAAAATGTGTTAGAGCGCCACCTACAGTTCACATCTGTGTATTGTGATGGAATGTGTTAGAGCGCCACCTACAGTTCACATCTGTGTATTGTGATGGAGTGTGTTAGAGCGCCACCTACAGTTCACATCTGTGTATTGTGATGGAATGTGTTAGAGCGCCACCTACAGTTCACATCTGTGTATTGTGATGGAATGTGTTAGAGCGCCACCTACAGTTCACATCTGTGTATTGTGATGGAATGTGTTAGAGCTCCACCTACAGTTCACATCTGTATATTGTGATGGAATGTGTTAGAGCGCCAACTACAGTTCACATCTGTGTATTGTGATGGAATGTGTTAGAGCGCCACCTACAGTTCACATCTGTGTATTGTGATGGAATGTGTTAGAGCGCCACCTACAGTTCACATCTGTGTATTGTGATGGAATGTGTTAGAGCGCCACCTACAGTTCACATCTGTGTATTGTGATGGAATGTGTTAGAGCGCCACCTACAGTTCACATCTGTGTATTGTGATGGAATGTGTTAGAGCGCCACCTACAGTTCACATCTGTGTATTGTGATGGAATGTGTTAGAGCGCCACCTACAGTTCACATCTGTGTATTGTGATGGAATGTGTTAGAGCGCCACCTACAGTTCACATCTGTGTATTGTGATGGAATGCGTTAGAGCGCCACCTACAGTTCACATCTGTATAATGTGATGGAATGTGTTAGAGCTCCACCTACAGTTCACATCTGTGTATTGTGATGGAATGCGTTAGAGCGCCACCTACAGTTCACATCTGTGTATTGTGATGGAATGCGTTAGAGCGCCACCTACAGTTCACATCTGTGTATTGTGATGGAATGTGTTAGAGCGCCACCTACAGTTCACATCTGTGTATTGTGATGGAATGTGTTAGAGCTCCACCTACAGTTCACATCTGTGTATTGTGATGGAATGTGTTAGAGCGCCACCTACAGTTCACATCTGTGTATTGTGATGGAATGTGTTAGAGCTCCACCTACAGTTCACATCTGTATATTGTGATGGAATGTGTTAGAGCGCCCCCTACAGTTCACATCTGTGTATTGTGATGGAATGCGTTAGAGCGCCACCTACAGTTCACATCTGTGTATTGTGATGGAATGTGTTAGAGCGCCACCTACAGTTCACATCTGTGTATTGTGATGGAATGCGTTAGAGCGCCACCTACAGTTCACATCTGTGTATTGTGATGGAATGTGTTAGAGCGCCACCTACAGTTCACATCTGTGTATTGTGATGGAATGTGTTAGAGCGCCACCTACAGTTCACATCTGTGAGGGTTCAATCAGCACTGGTGCCCCCAGGGATGTGTGCACTCCCCACTACTCTTCTCCCTGTATACCAATGACTGCATCGCCATGGACCCCTCTGTTAAGCTCCTGAAGTTTGCAGATGATACCACTGTCATCGGCCTCATCTGAGATGATGATGAGTCTGCATACAGAAGGGAGGTTGAACGGCTGGCTCACTGGTGCAGTCATAACAACCTGGAGCTCAACACGCCCAAAACAGTGGACATGATTGTGGACTTCAGGAGGAACACCCCAACACTGACCCCGCTCATATTTCTAAACAGCACTGTGGCAGCTGTGGAGTCATTCAGGTTGCTGGGCACTACCATCTCACAGCACCTGAAGTGGGAGACACACATTGACTCCATTGTGAAAAAGGCCCAGTAGAGGATGTACTTCCTTCGCCAGTTGAGAAAGTTCAACCTGCTCTACTCAGCAGGGATTAATGGTTGCCCCCCTGCCCTCCCTTCAAGAACTGTACACTTCCAGAGTGAGGATAAAGGGTGGATAAATAACTCTGGACCCCACTCACCCATCCCACTATCTTTTTGAACTGTTACCGTCTGGCCGGCGCTACAGAGCTCTGAGCACCAGAACCGTCAGACACAGGAACAGATTTTTCCCTCATGCTATCCATCTCATGAACAGTTAAAACTGCCCCATTGAGCAATAATTATGTGCAATACACAGTTTAGTCTTTTTATATGTATCCAACACATCTACCTCTTCTCTTCTGCCATTACATTCCCTTTTCCCAATTTTTAGCAATTAGTCCACAGTGTATGCGTGTGAGAATGGTGAGCTTTTAAATTTGAGAGTGAAAAAGTATGAGGTTAAAAAATGCAATTACAATTCAAACTTTGCTGTCTTTTATTAAATTGCTTTGAAAACAAAAAGCCACTCAAACAGTGATTTTTACCATGGTTAAAGGGTTTTTAAGCCATGCGCTTTAAGTCATTATAAAGAAAACTCTTATTGTGGTAAAATCACTCTAATGCTTCGTCTTGAGTGGCTTACTGCTTTATTTACCTGCAATCGCAGCACTTATTTCCCCCTCTTCTTGCTTCCTCCCTGTCTTTGGATGAAATAGCTTAAAACTAAAAACCGTACTGTAGTCTGCAAAAATAAATATATAAATAAAAATAATAAGCATTTCCAAAGTGGTCCATCGTACACTAAATACACTTATTTGTAGTAAATAATAAGCTAAATGAATACCTGTGTACAACAAAACCCTTGCACACTTAGACTAATTTTAATGCACAAAGTGTGTTTTCTCTATTAGTATGAACTCAGTGTTTCCCCTCTGAATATAATATCCATAAAAGTAATGGGGTGAAAAAGGGCGAATGATTGTTCAAACACAATTAACCCCATATGCAACCCATCATACTAATAGAAACACCCGCTATAATGGGATATTCTGACACTTTTAAATAGCTCTAATACAGGATGACAATGCCAAGAACAAAAGATTACTGAAATTACTGAGCCAGACACATGGAAAAGCTAATATGGATATACTTCTACAATAAAAAAATAAAAAAATAAACTGTTTATAAACGCAGGTTTTCAATCTCTTTAATAAGTCACACCTGCTGTGATATATCCGGCTGTATATAAACCTAAACGACAGACACAGGTGGTGGGAATATGGAAGACTGAAGCCAAGCAGAAATGCTGGTTACGTGTCTGTCACACCTAATTACCTGAGCAGGCACAAGATGTCTTCCAGGAATACAGCGGGTGTTTGAAATGTAAACACACAAATGAGGTTAATATAACTTCTGTATGGTCCAAAAATGCCTCGGGCCTATTATACAGTAACAACTGAAACAGAAGACTTCCACATTAATGGATTCACATTATTAAAGCATTAACCCAATCTAATTAAAAATCAATGGCGGACCTTGGCAGGATTGGCAGTTGCGTGTGGTGGCAGCGATCTCTGGGGTGCTACTGTGTTTCAGAAGGAGTAAATTATTGGACTGCATCAAGCAAAGGAATCAACTAAGGAGATTGCTGAGATCACTGGGATTGTGTTAAAAACTGTCCAACGCATTAAAACCTGGAGGATAGTGGTGAACCGTCAACTATGCCGGAAGAAATGTGGTCAGAAATGATCACGATCGGAGATCACTATAAACGTTTGAAGACACATGGTAAAAAAATCGACAGTAGAGCTCACGGCTATGTTTAATAGTGAAAGTAAGAGCATTTCCACATGCACAATGTGATGTGAATTTACAGGATTGGGATTAAACAGCTGAGTGACCACAAGAAAGACGCTAATTGGAAGAAACAATGGAACTATTTGAAACTATTCCAAAGCGATGGGTGCGTCAGGCAGGGCTGGACTGGACCGGTAATCTGGCATACCGGGCATGTTCCCTGTGGGCCGACTCACTTTGGAGCCTATCAGGGGCGGACTGGCCATCGGGAGAACCGAGCGGGCCGGTGGGTCAGCCGCGAAACGGTCAGAATGGGCCGCGATTAGCTGAAATGAGCCACTGCTTTATGCAGAACGGACAAGTTTTGGGCCAGTAGCTATGTAAAATCCCGGGTCCATTTCTCTTCCCAGTCCAGCCTTGTTGTCAGGGTAAGAAGGGAAGCGCATGCATAGTGCGTCATGCATAGTGCCCCCTGTACAAGTCTCTGGAGGTAGTGTTATGATCTTAAGTTGCTTCGATTGGTCAGAATCGTCAGCTGACTACCTGAATGTACTGAATGATTCCTCACGGCCGCTTTATTGTTCCCACCCTAATTGATATTGTCATTGTTTTGTGTCGGATAGGTTTCTAGAATTCATAGTAGAATTAAATAATATATATTCATAGTTATATTATCAGATAAAAATATATATCTTTATAGTCTTTACTGTAGTTTTGCTAGAAGCCAGGAAATGCAGATTAAGTTAGTTAAAAAAATTAAATAAAAGGCAACTCAAGTCGATAAGTTATTTTATATAATAGTACACATTTGTCTGTCTATCTATGTGTCTTTCTATACAGTTTTGCATATGTGTGGTTTCAGTAGGTTCTATTTTTAATCCTAAATTTAAGTGTGAACTTATTAATCAATCATGATTTCTGAGTGGAAACGTTCACTCAGGTTTGACATATGGTTAGCGAATGAGACCCATCGTATTTTGTTGCCTTTCTAGACCCCTTATGAGTTCATCTTACTGCTAAAACGATCAATTTTAACCTCATTCACTTCACTGTAAGCTTTAGTCAGATTTGCTCTCTTCAGCAGACAGCACAAATGAGGGATCCAAATTCACTGGGATCTTCAGTAACCTTTAATGTCCTTCTCGTCTCCTTTTGTGTAACTTTGATATTTATAAGCTTGGCAGAAAGTTTTTGAGCCGGCGAGAGTTCAGCTGTGAGGAAGACGGTTTGCTTTGAGGTTGACATTGGTGAAAATACTATACGTCCTGATTACTTTCGTAACATCTGTTCCCTGATGGAGGGAACAAGATGTTGTGTCGATGTAGTGACACTAGGGGTCACACTTGGGAGCTCGAGACACCTCTGATCTTTGATAAAAGGCCAATGGGAATTGGCGAGTGGTATTTGCATGCCACTCCCCTGAACATACGTGTATGAAGGAGCTGGTGTGTGAACCGCTCATTCAGGTTTTGTGCTGAGTAGCCGAGAGAAGGTCATTTTTAAGAATGTAGCCTAAACAAAACAAGATGCAACAATATGTCTTTATATACATTTACCAAACAAAGCCATCCACAGTATAAAGATAGAAATGCTCTAAAATATCACTAATTCAAGTAACATTAAACGTTTCCCAAAGTCAAAATGGGAATACTCAACCACATAGGTTGAGTATTCATTGCAATGGACATTAAAACCGCTCATTCAGGTTTTGTGCTGAGTAGCCGAGAGAAGGTCCCGGCCATTTCAGCGGGTAGTCCAGTGATGTGGCAGGAGGGACACAACGTCTCATTCCCTCCATCAGGGAACGGAGGTTATGAAAGTAACCAGGACGTTCCGTATCTGTCACTCACTCGACGTTGTGTCAATGTAGTGACACTAGGGGTCCCTATACGAAATGCCACAACTAGCTGAACTGTGTTATGTGAACTGGCGGTGCGAGATGGGTAGACTACTGTGTGCCTTGTGGCCAGCGAACCAGGCCAACACATAACATCCCCCAACGATGTTATGTGCGACAAAGCTAGCCCAGTCGTGCCTCTTTTCCTCTCTTTTCTCTCCCTAAAAAGAGTAGAATTTGTCAACTGACTGGGACCCACCAGTGTCTATGTCAAGGGGGTAGCCTATTGCTCCCAAGGGGAAGACACCGTGGAGACCACACCCCACCCGGAGAGAGGCACATGGTCTTGCTGAGAAAAAAAGCTACCAACCTCTCCGCTTTAACCACCTGGATCCATTATAATATATTTTGCCCACTGTTCTGCTCTACATTTCTTCTTGTTTCAAATAAACCTGCCACTAAACAGTACGTAAAACCGCACGTAAAATTTGGGCCGGGTAAAAATGCGATTTTCCGATTAATCGGTATCTTCATTTGAACAATCCCCATATAGATTTTCCACTCTCATTAATGTGTGCTCAACCAAAACACTACTATGAAACTTTCGCTAAATTTCCACTATTCTTAAAGAGACAAAACCATTTTAGCTCTTTTTCCGTGTGTACGAGTAATCGATTAATCGAGTACTCATTCTGCACCAGCTGGTCAACTGTATTAAAATACTGCTGGAATATTGCAAACTGACTTTGCTTCCTTATTCACAAATGATCAAAATGTCATATATATATATATATATATATATATATGGAGATGATTTAGTACTATAGGTACTCTCACTAGAAGTGGCCGTACAGCCAAGATGACTCAAAGAGAACACCACAGAATGATCAATGAGGTATAGAAGAACCCTTGAGTGACAGATAAAGAATTGAAGGAATCATTGAACTGGTTAACATCTCTGTTCATGAGTCTACTATACAGAAAACATTAAACAGGTATGGTGTTCATGGCAGGACAACATGAATGAAGTCGCTGCTTTCCAACAAAAACATTGCTGTGCTCTTGAATTTGCCAAAGACCACTTTGACACTCCACAATGCTAACAAGGTGCGCTAACAAGGTGGCTAAAGGCTACAGCGTTAGTCGCTAATGCACCTCTTGAGGTCAGGAGAGTGAGGTTTACACAATGCACAGCTATCTACCAGCTGGCTCCAGTTACACATGGTTGGTGCAATGCCTGGATGCACAAAATTTGAAAACACAAGTGTGAATGAGATTTGAGAGCTCCCAATAATGGGAACTTTTCAGTGAATAGTGATTCCGGTCTGTTCATCACACACACACACACACACAAAACTATTTTATGACTTCAGAAGACTTATAAAAAAGCACTGTTTATAAATATTAGTGCCGTAAGTAGTTAAGTAACTACTAGTGCCGTAATTAAAATATTTAATCCCAATTAATTGCAGAATTTTTCATAGTTAATCGTGTTTAAATCAGTTTATGAAAGTGCTGAAATGTGACTATATTCTGTAGTTATTTTCCTGTCAAAAAGAATTTATTTCATTTTTAAGAATGTAAACAAAACAAAATGCAACAATATGGCTTTATATACATTTACCAAACAAAGCCATCCACAGTATAAAGATAGAAATGCTCTAAAATATCACTAATTCAAGTAACACTAAACGTTTCCCAAAGTCAAAATGGGAATACTCGACCACATAGGTTGAGTATTCATTGCAATGGACATTAAAACCGCTCATACAGGTTGTGTTAACCACCGTGTGCATCCCATATGGGGCTTTTCCGCTGAAGGGTATGGCTCGGCTCTGCTCGCTTTTTGGGGGTTTTCCACTGTGGATAGTACCTGGTACTTTTTTAGTTCCACCTCGGTCGAGGTTCCAAGCGAGCCGAGCCGATACTAAATGTGACGTCAAAATCCTGCAGATCACTGATTGGTCAGAGAGAATCATCACTAGCAGCATCACTGGATTGGCGACACAGGAAATCAACCCCCTATTTTTAAAGTTAGCAACAGCGATACCAGTATAATTTGTTCATGTGACTTTCGAATTGTAAAAAGAAATGGCTGTGCGCAAAACCACGCCGTGGTCTATAAACGAGGTGCAAACATTCCTCTCATTTGTAGCCGAGGAGAGGATCCAACGAGAGCTGGAAGAGGCGACGCAACTATGACGATCAGCCTATGATCCCACCCATGTTGAAGCTGCACTAAACTGAAGTGTAAAAGCAAGCTCAGAAAAGTAAAGTGAGTCGAGTCGAACCGTAACGTACCGTGGAAAAGTGCCATTAGTAGTGTTATGGTTGAGTGCACATTAACGAGATTGGAGTCGCACAGCTTCTTTACCACATCTTTGCTATGTGTGATTCGAACGTAATGTTTGTATATTGATGTTTTTGATCAACAACTTACTGTAAAGAATAGAAAGTATATTAAGGGACATTATTCGCTGGCAAATGGTTTGCGTGGATCTCGTCTTTGGACACACAATACACGAAACGAGCCAAACCAAACTTTTGACTGCTGAACGTTTTCGCGACTATACTACTCGTTCACTAGAGAGTGAAATCTAAACATTTACTTTACCAGCGTTTTTGTTGCATATTTGGTTGCATATGCAAATGATTTTCTGGCATTGTAAAGGGCTGTGCATAGAGAATAATCAGAGTCAGGATTGCTCAAACGGAAATGGTCATTAATGGGAAAATCTATATTTTATGCAGCCCTACCTAATGTCTGCTTTTGGAGCAATGCATACTTTAACTGCATAATGAATTGAACACACAATCAACTTAAAAAGCAGAGTAGGTGGAAGTGATAGGGCCCTAAAAATAAAACACTGATGAAATGCAACAGATAGGTGATAGTTTAGGTCATCAAGTAAGATGTTGGTATTTAAGTCAAGAGTTATGAACTCTGTGTCCTCAACATGAGAACAAGAGTATGAACTGATGACTCATGGAATATGATCGCCCCCTCTGCTTAATCTTTAAATATACTCTACCCACAGCAGCAAGCTGTAGGTCAGATGCTCCTGAGAAATTAGTATTCTCCATAAAAAACTAATCTTATACCAGATGTCGACATGTCAAGAGATTCCTGTTACAAGCCTGGACTTGCTTCTGTGATGTATCGATTGAAGAATGCACTTCAGGTCGCAGTGTGTCAACGGAATCACAAGGACCCAAGAGAGCAGCCTGGGACCTTTACTAAACCAGTTGAAACAATATCAATGAAGACATCAACAAACCTTTGGCTCGCCCAACCGCCTCCTCTTGCCTCGCACCTGAACGAGCTCTGCTGTGTCACTGGCTTTCGACAAACACAGGGGTCGAGAGTGGGGCTAATTAAGAAGCCCTTTGACCCTTAAATTGACCCTATTTACTTTCTTAATGCACATTCATGGTTTTACAGTGAACAGTTCACTATTGCTCATTATACTTTATTTTAATTGTTTGTTATGGCTGCACAATCGAAAGTTATAACTGTAATCTTGATTAATTGTCACATTTAAGTTATCTCAATAAAGTGTCAATTATAGCATTCATTTTAGGTCTATTCCCGTCGCATCTTTGTAAAAAAATAAAAAAATAATTTGCTCTGTCAAAAACGACTTTGCTTTTCGGATGACATCACCAATCTCTAAAACCTTCCAACCTCTCCCCTTCAACCACCTGGATCCATTATAATATAAACCTGCCACTAAACAGTACGTAAAACCACACGTAAAATTTGGGCCGGGTAAAAATGCGATTTTCCGATTAATCGGTATCTTCATTTGAACAATCCCCATATAGATTTTCCACTCTCATTAATGTGTGCTCAACCAAAACACTACTATGAAACTTTCGCTAAATTGCCACTATTCTTAAAGAGACAAAACCATTTTAGCTCTTTTTCCGTGTGTACGAGTAATCGATTAATCGAGTACTCATTCTGCACCAGCTTGTCAACTGTATTAAAATACTGCTGGAATATTGCAAACTGACTTTGCCTCCTTATTCACAAATGATCAAAATGTCATAGCCTTTATGTAGACATAGTTTTTTTGTAGGTAAGAGAGTACTCGACCAGTAATTTATTCGATAATAATTTGATAATTTGTAGATTTACCCTATTCCAAAGTGATGGGCATATCAGGGTAAGAAGGGAAGCAAATGATGCAACCGTCATGCATAGTGCCCACTGTACAACCCTCTGGAGGCAGTGTTATGATCTGGGGTTGCTTCAATTGGCTCAGCAAAGTTATTTGCTGACTACCTGAATGTACTGAATGACCAGGTTATCCTAATCAATGGATTTTGTCTTCTCTGACGGCACAGGCATATTCCAGGACGGCAATGCCAAGATTCATGGGGCTCAAATTGTGAAAGAGTGTTTCAGATGTATGGATGGAAATAAATGTTGTGACTTTGCATAAGGTTATTGAAACAATGCCACGACTAATGCACTGTAATCAAAGCTAAAGGTGGTACAATGAAATATGCAACTTTTTTTTTTGTCCAGGCAGTGTATATATATAGGGACGGATTACCGACCGGGCCAATGGGGCCAGTGCCCAGGGGCCCTTGACTACCAGGGGGTGCCCTGGGATTTAAGGCTGCTCAATCTAGTTTGGCAATCCCCCCAGCTTGAATACCCTTTTGGGCATGAATAACGAACCCCCCACCCCCCACCCCTCAACAACTTTTGACTATGAACCCCATCCCAAAGAAAGGACAACCGAAAACCGAAAGCAAACTAAATCTTTTGCAGAATGTCACCAAAAACAGGAACAAAGTGATTTTTAATTGTTCAGGAGTGAAAACTTTTAAATGAAGGTAACCGGTTATAACTGGTTACTTTCGTTCCGATCATTTTTCATGAAACTAAAGGCCAAAGGGTTCATCACAGTAACTTTTTGGAACTGCACAACTTCATGTTGTCTGAAAAACTAAACATGTGCTTCGATCCTGAAGGAAACTGCTGCATCACACATTTCTTTGCATAACTGCTCGTCGTCGCATTAACACAGATTTGATGCTGTCAGGTTTTGACTTAGAAGCAGATCTGTAATTAAAACCAGGGCCTCATTTCCTGATAACGATTGACCCAAGAGCGTTTCCCAAAACTGCACTTAACATGAACGTGCAAGGACGCACTTTATGTGCTACTTAAGAGAGTCGCTGTCCATAAACGTGAAGTGCTGAAATGTGACTGTACAGTGCTACTCGTCATTGCAACTACGAGCATTTTCAAGTACTACTTAAAGGGTTAGGACCGCCACGGCTGTGGCTCAGGTGGTAGAGCGGGTCGGACACTAATCGCAGGGTTGACGGTTCAATTCCCGGCCCACATGACTCCACAAGCCGAAGTGTCCTTGGGCAAGACACTGAACCCCAAGTTGCTCCCAATGGCAGGCTAGCACCTTACATGGCAGCTCTGCCGTCATTGGTGTGTGAATGTGTGAATGAGTCACAGTGTAAAGCACTTTGGTAACCGCTAAGGTTAAAAAAGGTGCTATATAAGTGCAGACCATTATCGTTTTTTTTATTTTGTTCTAACCTGTTACCATGTGGAAAGGAGGACGAAAAACTTCTTAACCGTTTTTGCTCAGAATGGACATTACAACTGAAAAATACCCAAATGAATCAATCTCGAATAGAATCGAATACAGAATCAAAGAGCTCGAGAGCTTGTGAATCAGTATTGAATCGAATTAGAAAATCGGTATCAATTATTGGTCGCATTATGCGAGATGGACTTCTTCCAGCCCAAGTGTCCATTTCTTGGCCAAAATAAACTGCAATATGGACCAGAGTCAGACTTTATGTTGATAATCAAAAGTCTGGCTGCATTCGTCTAGGTACAGCCCTACGGTCTTACATAAATGGGCAAATAATCTCAGATTCACTGAATTTCGTATGAAAATGTACACAGGCATAATTTCATTGTGCCTCGTCTACAGCGGGCTGTGATCCGATTTGGCTGCTGATAGCAGCTCATTTTGGAATCTTCAGGAATCAACACGGAGGCTGTTTGTGGGATAAGAAATGCTCTAGGGAAGATAGGCAATGTTTAAAGATCGTGGATGAAAAATGTCTTGCAGAAAATATCATTTTAAAGCCTTCTGGTTGCAACCTTAGCAAAGGGTTCTTTGTTTTTGTAAAACTTTGTTCTCAAACACCTTTGCTGTATGGCTATGATGTATAGGCAGGATGATTACAGATGTCATGGGAATTTTAATGATACTGAAATAAGCTGCTTTCACATTTTATGTATCATAAATACACACGATTAAATAACATTTTCACACACTTGATTGGAAACTACGCCTAATACAAATATACTGCTCAGAAGTTATATTTCCTTTGATTTCTCTTTGTTTTCTTGTCTCATGTTTCATCTCAAGTGTGCTCTTCACTGATGCATTGTTTGGGGTTGTGGAAACGGCAACATAACCGTCATCACTTCTGAAAAATCGATAGAAATAATTTTAATAAATGTTAAAATGGTTTATGTTTATTATTCCAGTCATTGTTTAGATGATCAAAGTTTTAAAAATGTAATAATTTGTATTGTTATAATGATTTTCATAGTTTAATATTGAAATAAAAAATATTGCTTATTATAAATATTAAAATACAGTAAATACAAAATAAAATAATACACTGTATATACAATAAAAATTATTTTAAGATTTATGCATATTTAAATGTAATTAAAAAGTGTTAGTTTTATTAAATTTAATTTAGGTAAAAATCACACAATTCAATTTGATGGAAATTTGTTATAAAATTGAAATGCGTAAATCTTTAAAACAGGTTAAACATATGTTTTTTTTAATGTAGGCCTACTATACAAAATATACAAAATGCACTAAGGTATGTATATGATAAATAAAGTTGTCCAAGATGAAAAATATATAAATAGAAAAATCTAGTTTAATCAAGTTTTTAAGTTTGTTGTTTTTCAAAAATTTTGGAAAACATTTATTTTCTACAAATCTATATCTTATCTATACTTAAGCAATATCACACTCGCAATTGTGCAATATGGCCCTACGTGGCCCTATGCTATAGGTAATTATAGCAGTGCTGATATAGGGTCATATAGCACGATTGCGAGTGTGATATTGGTTACAACAGTTCAATTAACAAGTAAATACAAAAATGTAGAAATAGGAAAAACTGAGTATGGTCTTTTTTTTATTTACTTGTTAATTGAACTGTTGTATATAACCAGTATCACACTCGCAATCGTGCTATATGAGCCTATATCAGCACTGCTATAATTACATACGGCATGTAGGGCCACGTAGGGCCATATTGCACGATTGCGAGTGTGATATTGCTCAAGTATATATATATATAGAGAGAGAGAGAGAGAGAGAGAGAGAGAGAGAGAGAGAGAGAGAGAGAGAGAGATGTGTGTGTGTGTGTGTGTGTGCGATCACCTGTTGCCACTCCCAATAAGACTCAATCACTATAGAAACCGGGATTTCCTCCGCCATTTTAAACAGTGTGTATCCAATGTGGAAACTCGGTAAGCGCCTCGAGTTCTGTAATCAAACAGTCTGTTGTGTCTCTCAGCTGCAATGAGCCTTATTCCTGAAATTGAAGTTCATTTAAAGCCGTTTAAAACAATGTCCTAGCTTAAGTAATGTAGTGGTAAAACGAGCGATCACAGAGCGCTGTTCTATGTAAACAATGACTAATGGGTTCACTTCACGTCACCAACTGGCTCATATTACACACAAAAAATGATCTTTTGCCACCACCTGCTGGCTAACATATGTAATGTCAAAAATAAAGCCAGTAACTATTAACACATCTGCTCTTACGCTTCAGTTTACAACAGCATGAACACAAGCGGAGTGATACACACACAGTGAAGCGTCCGAGTGCTGATGGAACGTCTCTCGTCCAATCAGATTCGAGGACCGGAACTAACTGTTGTGTATGTGTGTGTATATATATATATATATATATATGATTTAATGACTTTAAAAATGTCATGTGTTGTAACCATCAAGTAAAATGTATAAAAATATTTTCCTTGCAACTTAATTATTAATGACATTTTGTTTTCAAACATATTTTTTGAAGGCGAAATGTTATTTTTATTATTATTATTATTATTTTACAAATATCATGAAGTTTTAACGTCAAGAATATCAAGTTTTCTCATGGTTACACCAAATGACCCGAACAAATGGATATTTAATGATATGACAAAATAATAATTTGTATTTAAAACTTCACACACAGTTTTAAGTGTCTAAAGAGGTCTTTTCTATTTTTTTATGATTTCAGTCACAAAATTGCTACCTATATGTTGGTTACACAGCATGACTTTGATAAGGTGGACAGAAGTTTTTCAAATATTAAGTTTCACTCTCTTGCACTACGATTAAACTCTAAACATACACCACTAGTGGGTACTGTATTCTCATGCCTATTAATGGAGATACAGAACTGGTAAATATGGCAAGGAGCTATTTGCAAGCTTGGAAAGAATGGAAAGATGTACTATAGAAACGAATAAGCCAAGACAAAACTGTATCTGGGGAGCTACAGCTGTGTATGGTGAATCTAACCTGTCTGTTGTTTACCACTTTACTGCTGTAATTAACCGGTTTAGAAGCAGCAGTGTATTCTAGCACAATCAACTCCACCTCTCTCCCTGCGGAACACCGCAGTTCCACCTTTGTTGACTAATAATGACTCTCCCGATGAATTATTCAGCCGGTGGGGTGGCACAGATTGTGCCCTACTTTGCATTTGCTTTGCTGACACCTGCTGGTACATCAATAACAAAAGCAATCAGGGCTCAACCCAACTAGGACACCTTGGTAGTGTACTAAAGAACTATAACATGTCTCATCTAGTTCCTTTCAAAGTTTCAGAGATGCTGCTTTGAACGGAAACGTTTCACATGGACCTTCACCCCCTTTTTTTTTTGGTTGTTATTTCATTAGTCATTCAGTGGTATTCAGTTTCCCAACTGGTTCATACAGATCATCCACACAGCCAGACTGCAAAGGATTTCAAGTAATAGTAAACATGTTGCAACCAAGGAAGATAAAAACTGTAAATGTTTAATGTGTACATATCTCATTCAATAATTTAGGGTAATGTCCATTGATGAATGCACATAACTGGTAATCAGAAGGTTGCTGGTTTGATCCCCACAGCCACCACCATTGTGTCCTTGAGTAAGTCATTTAACTCCAGGTTGCTCCGGGGGGGATTGTCCCTGTAATAAGGGCTCTGTAAGTCACTTTGGTGGTGGTGTAGTGGGCTAAAGCACATAACTGGTAATCAGAAGGTTGCTGGTTTGATCCCCACAGCCACCACAATTGTGTCCTTGAGTAAGTCACTTAACTCCAGGTTGCTCCGGGGGGGATTGTCCCTGTAATAAGGGCTCTGTAAGTCACTTTGGTG
This sequence comes from Moxostoma hubbsi, assembly GCA_032164185.1. Taxonomy (NCBI): domain Eukaryota; kingdom Metazoa; phylum Chordata; class Actinopteri; order Cypriniformes; family Catostomidae; genus Moxostoma; species Moxostoma hubbsi. The sequence continues at coordinate 2,683,770 of JAVLUX010000014.1, forward strand.
GTGGTGTAGTGGGCTAAAGCACATAACTGGTAATCAGAAGGTTGCTGGTTTGATCCCCACAGCCACCACAATTGTGTCCTTGAGTAAGTCACTTAACTCCAGGTTGCTCCGGGGGGGATTGTCCCTGTAATAAGGGCTCTGTAAGTCACTTTGGTGGTGGTGTAGTGGGCTAAAGCACATAACTGGTAATCAGAAGGTTGCTGGTTTGATCCCCACAGCCACCACCATTGTGTCCTTGAGTAAGACACTTAACTCCAGGTTGCTCCAGGTGGATTTTCCATGTAATAAGTGCACTGTAAGTCACTTTGGATAAAAGCATTAAGGGAAAGCATGTTATAATATCCCAAAAATATTTTGTGCACCCCATGTTCCTTTTGCTTGAAATTGCCATTATGTTTTTATTATCAATACTTTATTTCTACATTTTAAATGCCAACTATGTTACTAACCAAACACCCCATGCAACTAAACAATTGTGTATCCCAAAACCACATGACAGTAGTGTTGTCAAAAGTACCGGTACTTCGGTACCAAGTCGATACAAAAATAACCGGTATTACCGAACACCGAAATCTATCCGGTACCAGCGCACGGTATGACTGACACGCGACAGCTCTAAAATACTCACAGGCTTATTTTGAATGCGTGCTCTGTTACTTCTTGTACACTGAAAAGGACAATTAATCAAATTTAAATCGTGACATGCCCTAGCATGATTTATTAGCAGCTAGGCTGCAATGTGGAAGAGATGTGTACGTTAAATAAATTCAACCTCTCATCCACTAGAAACTCCACAAACATTGAGAATCATTCACACTGCATGAGATGACAAAGCAGATCACTTATCCATTGTGAATCATGTCAAATATATATTTATATAATTAAAATCACAGCTCAGCTTTATTTACATCTAATTTAAAACAACTGTTAACCAAAGTGCGTCACAGTAATACAATTTAAATCATAACCACATTTAAAAATGACCACATACACAAACACCAGTAATCTAAAATACAAACACCCCAAAACGGTGTCCTACATTTCATTCGTCAGACTTAAAGGCCAGTATAAAAAGATTTCAGACGTGACGTGACGTAAAAGTATTCAATGATCACACTGCGCAGTCGCAAACTGTTTAAACAGAAAAGTGAAGCATCCGGCTAAAACACTTTTCAATAATAAAAGCACGATTCAAAATAAAGTCTAGATGCCTGAAATTGAAGAAATTTAATACAAATATATTACAACTTTATAGTAAAATGTTACATTCTCTGTAATGGTAGTAGTAATAATAATAATAATAATAATAAAATAATAAGCAAAATGACATGTTAAAAAGTTTTATGTTCCCTTGTTAAAAGTTGTAAGAATTTATTGATTAGACACCATTTTGATGATGAAATTAAATTAAACTTTTTTAATTAAAAATGGAAAATAATAATAATTATTAAACTATAATTACTAACATAATTAAATATAACTAAACTGGTGTGTTCAATAGCACATTATCATATTAGCATATTTTTGCTGTTGAAATTGGTATCGAGAACCGTGAAATTTAACTTGTATCAGTACCGACTACTGAAATGTTGGTACCGTGACAACACTAATGACCAGCATCATATGATGTAATTTTCCACTTTGGTGGACATTTTTAACACATACTTGCTAGTGTCCTTTATTTTTTTCAATATTTGTACAACAATAGCCTCAAGGAGTATATTAATTGACCATCAACTATGTTGGGTACATTGATATGATTTGCAATATTTTGAACTAAAAAATATATATTAAAGTTTTAGGTTAACCTGAACAAGAAAATGACACGTGGTTAGCAAGACCTACTATTGAAAATATGAGTCAAAATAGGGGTGGAGGGCGGGGCCGGGTCGTGACTCAATACACCGGTCCCGTATTAGGCTAATCAAGCCATCGAGAGGGATAAAGGCCGACCGCGGAGGACAGTGCGAGAGAGAGAGATCCTTACGGACATGTCCGTTGTCCTATGTGTTTGTCTTTTGAGTTTGACATTAAACCTTTATTTGTTAAGCCGGTTTCTCACCTCTTCCTTGCCCGTGAGGGCAAACTTCTTTACAAGGGGAACTGTCAACTATATTACCTGTCAACTAAGTTACCCTCTATGGACATCTTTTGGGTAACATAGTTGTCAGGATCTTAAAGTGTCCTCTGTAGTCAACTTATGACCACAGATCAGTTTTTTTTTGTCATAATTTAAGCCTGTATGTATAAAAGGACCCTGCATGTGTGTGTGTATGTGTGTGTGTATGCATGCATGTGAATCGTGGTGATTAGGGATTATGGGACATTTAATTGATTTTACAATATTAGCTAGATTATTGTTCCTTTGCAAGTTAAAACAGAGATCTTATGTAAATGGTGTCATTGTATTATGCTAAATAACATCAGATTTTTTTTTTTTTTTCAGATTTGTACAATTCTTTCAATTATTTTAAAGGAATGATTGCACATATGGAATAGACAAAAGAACCCTTAATTATGTGTAGCATTTAATCAGTGTCTGTAATGGCATGCAGTTTGTCCGTAACATAGCTGACAATCTCACTAGGGTAATCATTCTTTCATTTATAATATCAAAAAGGTGTTTCATGCTTAAATGTGCAATGTATATGTTTTTGGTGCCCTTTATGAAGCCTGCTGGAGCTTCTAGTAGTGATGTGGCTTCTGTTAATGTACCACAGGCTCCTTCTCCAGCTCCCACTCATCAAATATCTCCCTCCACGTCAACTCCCCAAAATCACACTGCAGGTGCTAGCGAAATACTGGACCTGAATTCTAATGCACCATCCCAGCTAATATTAGCTAGCTACCCTAAATGTGCACTGGGGGCATATCCGATCTTTTAACGCCTTATGGTTCTGTTTGTTCTGTGGGATGTGTGCTTCTGTTTCCCCTGTTGTAAGTTCTGTGTCACTGAGAGATCCTGTATTCATGTCGTGTAAATGGTCTGCACTTATATAGCACCTTTTATTAAACTTAGAGGTTACCAAAACACTTCAATGATGCATGTGGAGTCATGTGGGCCGGGAATCGAATCACCAACCCTGAGATTAGCAGCCGACCCGCTCTACCACCTGAGCCACAGCCGCCGTGTCTTACATCTCTTTTATTTATTTAACACTGGTGAATTTTTCGACTGCCGCCTCTACGTTATCCACACATTTAAATTGAAAAGCTCACCATTCACACATACTGAGGACTAATAGCAAAAATAGGGGTCATTTTTTCAGAGCACCCCCAAAATACAATAAAAAAGACTCCAATTATTCATAAAGAATATTGTATGTTTTTACGATCTTATTATGAACAGAATTTTCAACAACAACAACAACAACTATATATATACATATAACTTCTAAATGTCCTAAATGTGTAAGCATTTGTTCTCCCTTTTAAAAAAATCTTATTTTATTCCACTAGATGGCAGCAAATACTAGGAAAAATAATGTTTTATCTATGACCTCCATCACAAAATGTAGTTCTGAACTGTAGGTGGCGCTCTAACTCATTTTAGACCTCACAGATGTGCTCGTCCTTAGACATTCAGTCTAATGTTCAGTTCAAGCAACACCCTCAATATTTCATTGAATATCTCGGCCTCTGAGTGGACTACAAGCTCAATCTAGGGGTCATTAGAAAGCTGAGATTCTCCCCTTTGTACAGATATAAAATCACCATTTTATCATTATCATTTTATCATCAATAGTCGATAACATACTTTTCCGATGATTTGTTTTGCGTGCTTTCCTGCTGGAATGCGTACTTTTTTTTGGATGTCTTGGATATAACATTAGATTATTTACCCAAACAAGCTCACAGACAAGTAAGAAATGGCTCATTTTGTAGAAAACTGGGTAAGGTAAAAGAAGATATAAAGTTTTGGGCTATTTGCGTCTTACAGCAGCATTTATCAGAGCATAAATGAGACGTTTGTATTTGATGACTCACAGAACTCATATTTCACTTTGTGATTCTTTTAAAAATCTTTCGAATTGTGCTATTAAGGCAACAAAATAGAGTATAAAGTCACATTCCTGAGAGTGAGAGCTTTCATTTGATATATGACTTGACCATTGAAGGGCTATGTGAAATAATTTCATATTTGCATACATTGTTCTACCATATTACCACTGGGTGGCGCTTATTTGCGAAGCGGAATTTTTCAACTATTATTTTGTTATTTTATGTAACATAAATTCAAAATTAATGGACATGGCATGGTGGAGGGCAGGGCCGGGTTGTGACTCAACACACCCGGTCCTGTATTAGGCTAATCAAGCATCCGAGAGGGTTAAAGGCCGATCGCGGAGGGCAGTGCGTGTGAGAGAGAGATCCTTACGGACATGTCCGTCGTCTTATGTGTTTGTCTTTTGAGTTTCACATTAAACCTTTAGTTGTATGTCAAGCTGATTTCTCGCCTCTTCCTTGCCTGTGAGGGTGTACTTCTTTACATTGGTGCCGAAAGCCCGGGAAGGAAGAGGGATACGCTGTAGTAGAGTTCTCGCCACTACCGTCCACCCCAACGGAGCAGCCGCGGCCATCTGCCGGGGGATGAGGAGCCCAGCCGCCTGGACGCGGAGGAACGGCCGCTGACCGCTAGGGGAGAAGGGGCTCCTAGCCGACCGCCTGGAGTGGTCAGGGCCGCTGCCAGGGTTGGAAGATGCCCCTACCAGCCGCTGAAACGCAGAGGGGTTGGAGACCGCCGTCCGCGAGCGGGGAGGGTATCGCGACCGACCGCCTGGAGCGGGAAAACCACTGCCAGGGGCGGGGGAGTCCCCTTCGGCTCCCTGAGAACGCGGCGGGGCGTTCTGTCCGCCAAGGGCTGGAGGACTGCCTCGGATCCGCCTGGAGAGGCGCGGCTGTCGTCCGTTAAAGGGTGGAGGAGTGGCCGAGGAACAAGCTACGGCGTATCGGAGAACCGGCGAGTAAATTTTTATTTTATTTTTATCTCTCTCTCCTCTCTCTCTCTTGCTGCCACTCTGCGTTGGCCTTTTCCCCTCTCCTTTTTAAATTGTAGTGGTTTTGGGGGAGACTGTTGCAAGAGTACCCCCCCCCCCCCCCCCCCCCATTTTAATTGTTCTTTGTTTCCCTCCCCTTGCCCCCTCCCTCATCCAGGTTGATGGGGATGACCCGCCGGCAGACCGCGCGGGAGGCGCCCCCCCCAGGGGATGTACATCAGGCCGGGGTGTCCCCAGCCTGAAAGAACAAGGGAGGAATATGGCACGGTGGAGGGCGGGGCCGGGTCGTGACTTAATACGCCCGGTCCTGTATTAGGCTAATCAAGCCTCCGAGAGGGTTAAAGGCCGATCGCGGAGGACGTGCATGAGAGAGAGATCCTTACGGACATGTCCGTCGTCCTATGTGTTTGTCTTTTGAGTTTACCATTAAACCTTTATTTGTATGTCAAGCCGGTTTCTTGCCTCTTCCTTGCCCGTGAGGACAAACTTCTTTACAATGGAATTCTATGAAAATATTCTAAGCTTTGTAATGTTAGCCTATATGGCTGACTTATGTATCTGGGGGTTTAAACTACTCTGTTTTTGCCATGAAAATAACTTTGGTGCTGACAGGGCATTACAAATGAATGAAAAATAATGTATCCATCCATCCATCCATCTCAAACTCTGTAATTACACCAACTCTGAACCCTGTTTTCTCTGAATCTTAGCATATGAGCCAAACTCGTCTATAACAGGACAGATCATAGTCTAAGGGAACTTAATTTTGCGTTTTGTCTATAATTGCTCAATAAGAGCAGTTTAATTGCTAATTACATTTCCTTTTGACAATTTAATCAGACAAGTAAAAACGAAAGAATCATAATAATTTAACAGTCTATCATTACTTCTTTAGGCAGTTCCCATCTGTGTTCAGATTTTAGGTTCTTATCCTTATATGTTATCGATCTCCCCATCTAATATATTTCCTTCCACTTTACTTTGGCTGCATCCGAAAACTTAAGCAGCTTCCCAGTCAGTTAATGGTTTAAACTACATAGTTTTTGGATACTCTTAATGAAACTAGTCTCTAAACAGTTTAAAAAGCACCTTATTTCATCCTACCTCATTATAAAGGCAGCATTTTCATATTTTCAGACACAGCCTGTTGGTGCTTCTCAATCGAAATGCTGGTGCCTAGTTAGGCTGGATATCTCGGCTGCCACATCATCAAGCACCGTTGAAGGCCATCTCAATTGTTAGGGCCCTTCGAAGGCAGCCTCGTTTCCATATTTTGGAGAATGCATCATGTGCAACCTTCACGACCCCTTGAGAAGCTCTGATATACTGTACTGTAGATCTCATCAAAGCAACAGACATGGACTGTTGAGCAGTCCAACAAACAAAATGAGCCCTTCCTGGACTTCCTAGGTTGCCTATTAAAGCCTGTTGACTGATTTCCATGCGATGGGAGTGGGTCGCTTTTGCCGGGAAAATCCGAAGGATGTGACATTTATGTGCACTCCCGAGAGCCTCAGTGCTTCTCTTCCGCTAATTAACAGCGTCAACAGAGTCTGCAACACTAGGTAACATTATCTTAGAGATGGGCACAAACTCAGTGTAAGCCAAAAATAATATTTATCTACTGAATCCCGTCTGGCTAAGCGGGAACGTGGTCGGGTGAAAACTAGAGTGAACATCGGCAGGGCATTTGATTCCTGGAGGGAACTTCGTTCAGTTTTGGGGATCAAAACAGACCCTGAATTGGAGTTCTTCTTATGGGACAGGTAAACTTACATAACTGCAAAGCATGTGAAATATAGTGCCATAAGGATTGATCAGTGACATTTTAGCTAACTTGATCTTGCATGCTAACGCTGACGAATTGCAAGCTACCTTCTCTTTATACAAATACTCAGGTTAATATCAATGTTAATCTGTAATTATTCAGCAAGGTAAACTACAATAACACATGCAATGAATGCTAGACAATGTTCAAGATAATGCAGAAAGCTCCATTCATTAGTGTAACGTAACTTGGTTAAATAGAAAATATACACAGTGTATTATTATAAAACAACAGCGCATCGATATATCAAAATGACAGCTGTGATGGAATCACATCAATACTGAATGGTGTCAATCTGTTTATAATGTACATTCTATTTTGACAGCTATTGTCATTATCCACCAAATTTAGCTAACAGCTATTGCTAAAGCTAGCTAGCTAGCTAACGTCAACATAGGCTATCGTATAAATGCATTCAATGTATCATGCAAAGAAAAGTGATTACTTCAAACTACAGTCTCGTATAGTCAGACCGATATCCACACTTTGTTTTAGCCCTGTTCCAGCACTGGAGAGTCAAATATGATACACAGTCTCAGTAAAAGTTTGTAGTAAAAACAATCATAACTGTGTAATTTTAATTATGCTACCTCATCTGTCAGCATGATGCCGGTGGATCACGTTCAGTCTCTTTGTACGTTACGACATTGTTTTGGTCGATGCTCGCGTCTCTATGGAGTGTGTGCACGAGCAACAGGCAGCTGCTGCAGTTCACTGAACGGCCACAGGTGTCACTAATAACAAGCGTTTCTGAATCTTACATACTGCACCTTTAAACCACCTGGTTCCATTCTGATATGCAACACCCTGTCCTGTCAAGTCCTTTCATATGTACATTTTTCTTTGGAGAGTAAAATTAGTTTGAGAATGTTTTGTGTTGTGTTTAACCCAAAACATTTTAGATAAAGAGCCTTGCATACTCTTTAAAGATGCCACTTTCTACATTGACCGTTTAAATGACATTAAAAGAGCCATCTAGAGCTTAATTCACAAATTCTGCTCTTTGCATTAATGTCACACAAAATCCTCATGTAATCTTGTGCACCTGTGCATGTTGAGTTCATCTGGGTTCATCTCTCATGTTCTGGTATTAAAGCATGAATTTCCTTTTGAGCATTACCTCAAAAACAATTCCCTCCTCCACACTTAATCCCCCACAGCGGGATCTAAACACCTGTGTGCTGAGGGAAACCTATAATGAATTATTTGAAAAAAAGACGTCAAATATCACTGTACGAGCATGACATGGGGGAATAGACCCTGTTCATAGCCCTTATGGGAAAATCGTACGGCCCACTCTAGAGATGAGTGACAACATGGCTTACACAATCTGCAGTGCAATGTATGGAGTAGACCTAGGCTTTGTAAAACACAGATCCTGCTTCAATGTTGTGATGAGGAGGAGGGCATGGCCGGGCCGTGAGGATGCACGCGATGAATTGTCCTAATCAGCTAGGAGGGGGATAAAGATGATCCGGAGGCACCAGTTCGAGAGAGACACAAGCAGCCGCAGTGTGTGTGTGTCTGTTTTTATTTTGGTTTAAGTTGATTTATCTCATTAAAGTTATGTTGACTGTTCTGCCGGTTCTGCCACCTCCTCCAGGCCCATCTTGTGAACCCCATTACACTGGTGTCAAAACCTGGGAAGGAGGAGGGATGCGCTGTCGTGGAGTCCTCACCGCTGTTGTCTGCCAGGAAGCGGACAAGCCACTGCCATCCACCAGGGAATAGAGCAGTCACTGCCATCCGCTGAGAGCCAGAGGAAAAGCTGCCATACACCAGGAAGCAGAGGAGATGTTCCCATCCACCAGGGGTCTGAGGACTTGCTGCCATCTGCCAGGGGAGGAGCGGCTGTCATCAGCCAGGGGGCGGAGGAGTGGATGAGGACAACAGTGTGTTCCGGGGACAAGGGAGCAAGTTTTTCTATCTCTCTCCTCTCTCTCGCTCTCCCTCACTCTTTCCCTCTTCCCACTCCCACCCCTCATCTCTCCCAGGGCTCCAGAGAGGCGGGAAAGATCTGCCGGCAGAAGGATGGCTGGAAGGGCAACCCCTCCCCTCCTGGAAGGGTATGTCAAGCCGGAGGGTTCCCCGGCCTGAATCGAGCGAGGAGGGGGGGTGGTCAGGCCATGAAGATGCATGCCCAGCCCAATTGTCCTAATCAGCCGGGAGGAGGATAGAAATGAGACGGAGACACCAGTTTGAGAGAGAATGAGACACACGTGGCTGCTGTGTGTTTGTCTGTATGTTTATGTTTGTTCACGTTGATTTATATAATTAAAGTTATGTTGACTATTCTACCGGTCCCATCTTGTGAACCCCATTACAAATGTATTGTAATGTTGTGCCGTAGTCTACTTCAAATCAACATGAAATGACATCGCCAACCCATTTTACATTCGTAATCTGGTGTATTTCCAAATTAACAGGATATTCAGTGAGAAACAAATTCTGGTGAGTCTTGATTTTTTTTTTCTCCCCAATTTGTAAAGCCCAATTCACAATGTGCTCTAGATCCTCGTGATGGCGTAGTGACTCACCTCAATCCGGGTGGAGGAGGATGAATCTCAGTTGCCTCCACGTCTGAGACTGTGAATCCATGCATCTTTTCACTTGGCTTGTTGATTGCGTTACCCTGGAAATGTAGCGTGTGTGGAGGCTTCACACTATTCTCCGCGGCACATCTCACCACGCGTCCCACCGAGCGCGAGAACCACATTATAGCGACCACGAGAAGGTTACCCCATGTTACTCTACCTTCCCTAGCAACCGGGCCAATTTGGTTTCGCTTACTGCCCCCTGGAGAAAACAGGTGGTACTACAAGCTTGAATTGCTCGCATTATGGTCTGGGGACTTGATTAATTGACTTAATTTTTTAACATGATTTTTTATATAATTAATCACACCGAATTAATGTGTTAAATCGACGGACCTAATTTTTTTTATACTTTTATTTATTTTTATGCAGTCTCTGTCTGACTATTAATTTCTGATATGTCAAGCAGCTGGATTGGCAGCGCCTGTGGCAGGCTGGGTCAATGGATCTCCCACTTCAGGTGCTGTGAGATGGTAGTGCCCAGTGTGAAGTGAACGTCAGAGATAGTGTGGGATGTAAGACAGGGCTTTTCAAATATACAGTAAAACACATTCAAGTCATCAGCCAATTGTTGGTTCCCTACAGTGTTGGGAGATGGTCCCTACACTGATGGAGGGTTGAAAACTAGCTTTTTTAACCACATTAATTTCCTTAGTCAGTGTGTTTTTGGCCTGATTATACAAGATTTTGCCACTGATTCTGGAAGCATCCTCTTTGGCATGACAAAGATGTCTGAGATTTCCTGTAAATCATGGTTTGTCATTGTTGAATGTTAAATAAGTCCTAGGGTAGGAATGCCCATATACTCACAGAAACTGATATATGATGTCACAGTATCTATGAGCTCATCCAGATTGGTGTCTGCAGCCTAAAATACACTCCAATCAGTGCAGTCAAAGCAGGCTTGTAGTTCCAGCTATTACAGTCTTTACTACAGGTTTAGCAGATTTTAGTTTCTTCCTGTATGTTGGAAGAAGATGAACAGACAGTGATCAGAGAGTCCCAAAGCTGCTCTAGGAACAGAGCGATATGAATCCTTAAATGTTATGTAGCAGTGGTCCAGTATTTTTCTCTCACTGGTGGGTCATGCAATGTGCTGTCTGTATTTTGGCAGTTCACAAGTGGGGTTAGCTTTGTTAAAATCGCAGAGAATAATAATAATAAGTGAGTGATGGTATTGTTGCTCCATGTCTGTGATCTGATAAGCCAGCGGTTGCAGCGCTGCGCTCACACACGCTTGTGGAGGAATATAAACACTCACCAGAATCAACGAGGAAAAGTCCTGCGGCGAATAGAAAGATTTGCCGTTGATAAAGAGCACTTCCAAATTAGGAATGGCTTCTGGAATGGCTTCACTCAGCCAGATTTCGGTCAAGCACAATGCAGTAGAGTTTGAAAAGCCCTTGTTTGTACGGGTTAGGAGATGTAGTATTTTTTATCTATTATGAATGTTATAATATAGTATTATGATGTATTAGGGGGGTTTCTATGGGGTTACTATGTGGTTGCTAAGATGTTCTCAGTGGTTGCTATGGTATTGCTACTGTTTTAAAATTAAAATACTGGAGTGAAGTTCTGCACCGGTGACGTACTCCATCAGATTCTCATAGAGAAGAAAACAACCAAATCCCCGAAAGGAAGGCAGAGTGATGGATCTCGGGATCAGAGCCTTGTTCTCAAAATATCTTAAGGCCAGCCTTATACTCCATGAGCTTACGACCACACACACCTCCACTGAAAGGAAAAAGTGAAATAAATAAATAAACGAAAACAAGTAAAAGGACCTTTTTGACTTTTTTTGTGAGTTGAAACCTTTACCCCTTTATCAAGGAACTGGCGAAATCATTTTGTTGTTTGGAATTTACCACTACACAAAGTTTGAAAACCATTTGCTGACTCATGTACACCCTCTCCGTCTACAGTTCAAAATATATATTGCATCTAGACAAATCCTATTAAAGCAGGCGGGATAGAGGTGAACAACTAAATAGCTCCTACACTCTGGGGCGACTGTGGCTCAGGTGGTGGAGCGGGTCGGCCACTAATCGCAGAGTTGGCAGTTCAATTTCCGGCCCACATGACTCCACATGCCGAAGTGTCCTTGGGCAAGACACTGAACCCCAAGTTGCTCCCAATGGCAGGCTAACACCTTGCATGGCAGCTCTGCCGCCATTGGTGTGTAAATGAGTCACAGTGTTGAGCGCTTTGAAAACCGCTACGGTTGAAACAGCGCTATATAAGTACAGACCATTTACCATCTACACTTGTGTTATTCATTTTCAAGAAATCCTTGGGCCAGTAAGCATCTACCTAGTGTCCTTCAGAAAAATAATGAATTGTTATTTTTTATCAATTATTATCCACAGTTCAAAGGTAAAAATACAAGATGCATGAGTTCTCATTGGCTGAGGGAAAGGGGGCAGACCATTCATTGGTTGTCTTTTTCAATGATATCATGCTGCAGATCTTAAATGTCTTTGAACCCTGTTTATTCTCCTCTGAGTTCTCGGAGCACCTCAGGGCAACAGCACCAGCACGGGACAAAAATCACTTGACATGACATGTCACTGATAACTAGAACAGGCAGGTGCCATTTCGGGCCCCCTCGGTCACCGTTATTTAAAACATTAATTGCTTTTTGGCTTTAATGCCATTTGCCATTTAAAATGTTAATTGCATTTTTCTCTGAAAGGATTCATTGACATTACACAAGCACACATTCGCAAAGAGTCGGCTTCACTTCCATTAACAAAGGAGAAACATTTGCACTCTTGCAAGAGATTTTAAAGATGATTTGAACTGCCACTAATCTGACCAAATTCAAATAGTGGACTAAATGGATCGGTGATAGCACTAACATTAAAATGATATATTTCTAATCATTAAACTGTACATAAATAAGCAACACATGCTTTAATATGATTAAGGGCTTGTAGACACCCCCTTATAAGTGACATTTGATGGAGATTTTTAAAAGAAACCAGAAAGAGCCAATGACATTCGATATGCTTTAATGAATGGAGGCTGCATGTGTCGCGTGAGTTAAAACATCAGGTGGAGCGGATGGAGATGACATGCATAAATCATACATGTGCAGCAGATTGCAAGGCCCTGTACAGGTCTATAATATGCAAATAATTTATGCTGAGCTGATTTAATACAAACAGCCTCATTTTGTAGAGAATAAACAGTTCACTGCCCTCCAGTCAAACATCATGTTACAACCATGTATCTGAAGACCATATTAAAATACAGGAAGAAACTGTTTGCACCAACAAGAGAACAGAAAATTGGTGATCTACGTGTCTGCCTGTTTCCTGCACTTATCTGAGCAGAGACAACATGTTCATGGAGATTATGTCAACCATTGCGTTGACAGAAACATAACGACCAACATGCAAACAAAAATAAAAATAGAGCAAATAGTTTTCCTAAAAATGTGTGTCCTAATATGTGGACAATGTGACTAAGTTGTGAACTTCTAAATAAAACCAAGCTACAGATTTTTTTTTTTATTTTATTTTTTTTTATCAAATTGTTTATTACTGTATTTTTTTGGATTTAGCGTTTTTGAGACGTTACAGACATCAGAAATTAGCATAATTGATTCTGATTTAAAGTAATGGCCAGCATCATCCAATCACTGCCAACCATGATAAAATACTGGTTTCAGAACAGTTATAGGAGAGCTATAGGATGCTCCCTTGCTCCCTATTTAGTGCATGACTTAACCTCCAGTGTGCTGTCTGTCTGCACTGGTTTCAGAACAGTTATAGGAGAGATATAGGATGCTCCCTTGCTCCCTATTTAGTGCATGACTTAACCTCCAGTGTGCTGTCTGTCTGCACTGGTTTCAGAACAGTTATAGGAGAGATATAGGATGCTCCCTTGCTCCCTATTTAGTGCATGACTTAACCTCCAGTGTGCTGTCTGTCTGCACTGGTTTCAGAACAGTTATAGGAGAGATATAGGATGCTCCCTTGCTCCCTATTTAGTGCATGACTTAACCTCCAGTGTGCTGTCTGTCTGCACTGGTTTCAGAACAGTTATAGGAGAGATATAGGATGCTCCCTTGCTCCCTATTTAGTGCATGACTTAACCTCCAGTGTGCTGTCTGTCTGCACTGGTTTCAGAACAGTTATAGGAGAGATATAGGATGCTCCCTTGCTCCCTATTTAGTGCATGACTTAACCTCCAGTGTGCTGTCTGTCTGCACTGGTCTCAGAACAGTTATAGGAGAGATATAGGATGCTCCCTTGCTCCCTATTTAGTGCATGACTTAACCTCCAGTGTGCTGTCTGTCTGCACTGGTTTCAGAACAGTTATAGGAGAGCTATAGTATGCTCCCTTGCTCCCTATTTAGTGCATGACTTAACCTCCAGTGTGCTGTCTGTCTGCACTGGTCTCAGAACAGTTATAGGAGAGCTATAGGATGCTCCCTATATAGTGCATTAATTAACCTCCAGTGTGCTGTCTGTCTGCACTGGTCTCAGAACAGTTTGAAATGCAACTCCATATAAAGCCTCTGAAAGACACATTTTACAGTTTTTGGATGAACTCATTAATTCTCAATGTGATAATGCACAGAAAATATAGGATTTCTTAGGAAAAATCACTAAAGTACACATTAGTGGACATTGTGTATAGCAGCGTGGCGTTTCGCAATAAATCGCTCAAATATTAAAAATGTCATATCGGATGAAACTAGAGACTCGAATCTTTCGACTGAAACAGGTTTCAATGTAAAAACTTAATTAGGCTTCTTACCAGATGTAGTTTTGTTGGCCTTTCTCCCAAAGACAAACACCGCTGTGATCAGCGCCATGTTGTTTTGTCACATGAATCCGTGCGTTGAAAGTTTAACCCTTGACTAACAGCACAGAGGCTCCTGAACTGAGATCAGTTGGTTTAAATTAATTAAAATAATGTGTTGCATATAGCGTAGCCAAAATACAACGTCCATGCATGTGTACACAGGGTTGCACAAGGTTAAGTCTACTCCTATTGCATCAAATGTTTCTATCGCGTGTTTTGCAGCGGGTGAGTATTCTAACTAATCCCAGACATGGTTGTTGAGCAATAAAATGGCAATGGCAAGTCAGAGACATTAAATTGTAACGACAACAATCTGTGCAAGTTTTAAACTGTCTGGTGCCCAGATGCTTGCATTATGTTTCACCTCTCTTTGCTTTGGCACATACAAAATTAGGGCTGAATAAACATAACCTTACAAATTAAAAAGAAGCTTAAGAACAAATTCGAAAAGCATTGTCGGTAGTTTGGACTTTATTTTTATTTTGCTGCATTGCTTGCTCGTGATGTAGAGGGTAAATACACTGCAAATGAGCAATGTGAAAACTAGAATGCTCCCATTATAATCAAGAATCGTAATTACAATATCAAAGGGAATAATTGGCAATTATGATTTGTGTCGTAATCGTGCAGCTCTATGCGTTTTCTCCTTTTGTGTTCCACGGGAAAATGAACAGCAAGCAGGTTTGGAATCACATAAGGTTGAGTAAATAACGACTGCATTGTCATTTCTGACAAACTATTCTTTTATAAAACATCTCTCACATTTGAACATGTGCACACCAGACTTTCTCATTTGATCTCACTGCAGGAGTTCAATCACGCTGCATCAGGACGGCTGCTGAGTCATCGCGGGCGTTCAGAGAGTGATGCGGGCATGAGGTGGGCAGGCGGGGATCAATGCTTCTTCCAGTCTCATTATATCCCCAGATGGACCAGAGATCACAATCCCTGTGTGGGGTGGATTCAGACCATGTGGTACTTCAAGAAAAAGAATATGCTGATGCCAAACTGTCAGATTATGGGTTGACAGACACTGTTATCAGTCTGTGATTAAAATTTGACTCCTCTGAAAAGAAGCAGACAGAAGACTGTTAAAGTAATGATCATGCTGGTTCAAAATGTGTAAATCAAGGCCAAAATGTTTTGCTCCTGATTGCATATCATACCGAATGAGTACAATCATATGAGATGAGTTCTTATTACACGGCTCGCTGGAACACTTGATTCTGATCAGACAGCCGCATCATCCAGCGGTCTGATATTTCTGAATCTCGACCTGAATAATCTGGGTATAGAGCGATATTTCACCGGTTATTTAGCATTGAGAGTCATTTTACCACTATATAAGCTATTGAAATCATTTCTACTCAAATCAAGATTTCATGTCCAATTATTTATTTATTTGGCAAGTAGTCCTGCAATAAGCGGGATGAGTCAGATGGTCATTTTTGCAATAGAAACACCTTAAAGAACTCTGCCGGAAACAGAGGTTCAATTGAGCTGTTTCTATAGATTCAATGGTCTTTCAGAGATCACCTAACACATTTAGACCCAATCTTTTCCCACGGGATGTCGGCATGTAGTTTCAGAGTGTTCCAGTACCCTAGGATCAGCTACATTATGCCGACTCACTGACAAGTGCCATCTCCCATCAGACATTTTTAAATCGGCACAAGCTTGTTTACCTTCCCTTGTGGCATGACTGGAATTGTGGGCCATAAGCTGGCCCACATTTGAGCTAGGGTGGAGGACGGGGCCATGTCGTGGTTCGCACACCCGACCCCTAATCAGGCTAATCAAGCCTCAGAGAGGGATAAAGGCCGACTGGAGACTGCAGTGGGACAGAGAGAGAGATTTACGGACAGCTGTCGACACCTTTGTGTGTTTGTGTTTGTATTTTTGTTTCAGTTTTATATTAAAATATTATTTATATTGTCATGCCGGTTCTCGCCTCCTGCCGGGTCTTTCCATGAATCCCTTTACACTGGTGCTGAAATCCAGGAAGGAGGAGGGATGCGCCGTAGTAGAGTCCTCGCTACTACCATCCAGCCCAATGGGCAGCCGCGGTCATCCGCTGGAGGACAAACGGCCGCCGACCGCGAAGGGAGAAGGGGCCCCTAACCAACTGCCTGGAGTGCTCAGGGCCACTGCCAGGTGTGGAGGAGACCCCTACCAGCCGCTGAAACGCGGCGGGGTATGAGACCACCGACCACGAGCGGGGAGGGGCTCCTGGCCAACCGCCTGGAGCAGGAGAACCGCTGCCGGGTCAGGAGAGACCCCTTCTGTTTCCCGAGAACGCTGCGGGGCGTTCCGTCTGCCAGGGGCCAGATGACTGCCTCTGATCAGACCGGGGAGGCGCGGCTGTCGTCCGTTGTAGGTTGGAGGAGTGACCGAGGACCAAGTGTATCTGAGAACCGTCGAGTTAGTGTTTTTTTTTTCTCTCTCTCTCTCTCTCTCTTCCACTGCCGCTCCGTGTTGGCCTTTCCCTCTCCTTTTAAAATGTTTTGTTAATTTGGCCCGAACGCCGTTACGGTGTGTAGGTGCCACATTTGTTTTGTTACCCTCCCCTTGTCCCCTCCCTCACCCAGGTAGATGGCCTGACCTGCCCGCAGAGTGTGGAAGGCACGCCCCTCCCCAGGGAAAGGGGGGGGGGGGTGTACGTCATGTCGGGGGCTCCCCAGCCTGAGAGAACGAGGGAGGAATGTGGCAGGGTGGAGGGCTTGACCGGGTCGTGATTACCCACACCCGGCCCCTAATCAGGCTAATCAAGCCTCAGAGAGGGATAAAGGCAGACTGGAGACTGCAGTGGGACAGAGAGAGAGATTTACGGACAGCTGTCCAACACCTGTGTGTTTGTCTTTTTGTTTCAGTTATATTAAACATTATTTATAGTGTCAAGCTGGATATCGCTGCATCCTTTCCATTAATCCCTTTACACTGTCATAAAGAAGTGCTAGAAGAAGATGTAATCGCCGCTAAACAACTGGAGACAAATGTGAAAACAACAACAGTGGATGTGCACGTCAAGAGTGTGTGAGAAAAGAGGTCAGGAGATATCAGCAAATTTTTAACTCAAGTCTGAAGGGATATAAAGAGATCTTAATGGGTCTAAACGCCTGAAGGGAAATAGTCCATTATCTCATATCAGTCCTAGCGTGCATGCGCCAACCACATGTGTATTCGAAGACAGTCAATTGAAGTATACTTTGGAAGGCTAGCGTTCGACTGTATGCAGTCAAAACCTCAGTATACTTTGAGCTTTACTCCACTGATGGTTCGGTTTAGGTTTGGGGTTTGGGTTGGGGAAAGGGTTTCTAAAATGTGCATTCCTCAATACTCATTTACAGCCTGTACAGCAGAAAACAACTTGCTTTTGGCACCCCTATGTGGATGTTTCACCCTGAAAATATAGCTTGCACATGCGTATACGCCCAACCGCTTTGGACACTGGGGGCAGTGTTTCGAATTTCGGTAAGCACATACCGATTTCATGTGAAGAAAAGTCAACTTACTGTTTCCGATTTCACTGTGAGTTCAGTCTTCAGTCCCCCGTGCAAGAACTGCGATCAATTTCCTGTGCCATATTCTCTGTTACTTTCCTCTGAGCTACAATTCATCCACATTTTGTGAGATTTCCAGGTAAAAAACTGTGGATCAGGCAGGACAACTCTATAATAAAGATCAAAACAGCTTTCACGCCGAAACCATTCTCTATACATTCTGTCTCAGTGACAGAAAAAAAAGAGAAAATGTATTAACTCATCACAACATGAATGAAACAAGTGTTTGAAAAGCCTGCTCATGCACTTTCTTCCATTATGCAGGCCTTCTCTTTGTCTTTGAGAGTGCAGCTCTTTTATACCATGGCATTTGCAGCTGCCTCCCAGTGAGGATAATCAAAAGACCAGCATACTTGTGTCACTGGGAAGGAGCAGAGAAAACCTCATAAACCTTCAGAAATTATATTTGGCCTCTTGTTTATCTGTTGATCGCAGATGGAGGAAGCAGACTGCAGGGTTTATACGCATGAGGAAGTGTCATGCGGCAAGATTAGAGAGAATGATCAGCCGCTGTCACTCAATTTAATTTATTACCCAACGTTGATGGAGTCTCAGCTCCCAGTCCTTTAACATTAAGTGTCTGGATGGTACATGCAGGGCAGAAAATAATGAAGTTAAATGTAGTTTGTGGAAGGTTTATGGTCCATTGATATGCTGAAATCACTATTTGTGTATGTAAATATACATATAAAGTAAATGCATAATGGAAATAGTGTTGTACCATTAAAACACACGACTACAGTGTATTATACGTGGGAAAAGTTTTTTCCTCTTTCTCTAGAATGTTCTTTTCTCAGACAGGAATTCCTTATTTGTTCTTAGATTATGAAACTCAAACGGTCAAACTGAGCATAATGCATGAATCAATCTTTTTCACCAATAGCAATCTGGCGAATCAGTATGCGTGGAACTTGCAAGGCACTCAATCTGTAGATTTGCACAAAATAATGAGCTTCATGTTTCATTTTTGAGCCGACGCACACAAAAAGTGAACGTTTCATTATTTTAAAAGGAATGATTGTGATTTTGTATCATGCCGCTTGACTTGTACGGTTCCAGTACAACTCATGCAAAGCTGATGCATCAGCGGTTTCGTCCAAATGCTAAATGATGCAGAGAATGTCATGTGACAGGATACATTTACTAGGGGCTGAAGTTTGTATTTTTAGTTATTTCAAGAAGTGTTCTGGGTTCAACACAATTTAAAGGGGGTGTTGAGTGATTTCTGCACCAGTAGTAGCACCAAACAGAATTGCAAAAATAATAACTGTTTTCAAACATCTATAAAACAGTCCTCCATCTGCCATTGGTCAACAAACAGGTATTCCCACCCCAAACTCACGCCATTGGTTGAGGATGACAGGGGAGGAGTCTTTCATAGTCATTAAGGGTTGGTTTATAGTTTCACTGTCCAATTAGGTGGCGTTTTACTTATGAATATTACTAAAACGTCCAATCAGGTAACTCTTTACACATGAATATAATGGACTCTTCCCTGCCATCTCCAAAAAAAGAGAAGATTTTATATATATATATATATATATATATATATATATATATATATATATATATATGTATTGGCAAAGATCATACCAATGGACCAACTCACTGTAAAGGTTTCACTGTTATTTGTATAGACTTGTTATCAGTGCAAAAACATTTCTGATTTAGCATTATTTTATTATGTTGGCTTGACATAGCCGACATACTGTTATGCTACAGACACTCGTCCTTGAGCTTTCAAGCTACACTCGCCAAACTTGGTGCAGTCCTTTAGCCTGTTCTGACTCTGGTTTCAATGTATTTTCAAACTGCTCGGTCTTACGGTTTTTCTATAGCGGACCATCGAAAATGCCCCAAATCCCATAGACTTGCATTTAAAGAATGTTCAAACGGGCCAACTAGCAAAACAGTCAAATGCAAAGGCATTTAATCTGTCTTACAAATATTATATATCACTTTGTGATACTTTTGAATATATTTTAAACTATGGTATTAGTGCAACAAAATAAACTGTACAACTGTCGCATTCCTGAGAGAGAGAGCTTTCATTTGATAAATGATTTGACTATTTAAGTGCTATTTTGAATACATTTATATTCATATTTCGACTACATAACCACTAGATGGCATTTATTTGTGATGCAGATGTTTTAAGGCCTTATTTTGTTATTTTAAGTAGCATAAATGCAGAAGCGATGGTTATCTATGGAAAGTTCAGATTCAAAGCTTTCAAACGATACCTCATATACCTGACTTATGTATATGGAGACTTGAGCATTTTAAGCATAATCTTTTTTCGCAATAAAGCCCACTTTATTTTTTGACCCACTTGCAGAGTTCAAGGAATATTCTGGGGTCAATACATGTTAAGTTCAATCGACAGCATTTGTAGCATAATGTTGATTACTACAAAACCAATTTCAACTAGTCCCTTCTTTTCTTTAATAAAAGCACAAATCTGTGTTCCAGTGAGGCACTTACATTTTAAATGAATGGGGGCCAATCCGTAAACAATAAAATCCATTCTTGCCTTATTAGTGCTCAAAGTTGAACACAATTTGTGAGCTTCTGCTTGTCCACTCGCCTTTTGAGGATTGACCACAGGTTCCCTATGGGATTAAGATCCGGGGAGTTGCCTGGCCACGGATCCAAAATGTCAATGTAATGATCTCCAAGCCACTTCATTATCACTCTTGCCTTGTGACATGCTGCTCCATCATGCTGGAAATTGCACGGATCATCACCAAATTGCTCCTGGATCATTGGGAGAAGTGTCTCTTGTAGGACGTTTTGATACCATTCTTTATTCATGGCAGTGTTTTTGTGCAGAATTGTGAGAGAGCCCACTCCCCACACCAACCTGCTGCCAATATTGAGCAGCTCTGCACTGGTGGTGACACGAATCCGTTTGCTGACTCCTCAGGAAGAGATGGTCCTGGCACTTGCTGGACACTCTGGGACGTCCTGAAGCCTTCTTCACTGCAGTTGAACATCTCTCCTTGAAGTTCTTGATGATCTGGTAAATGGTTCTTTCAGGTGCAATATTCTTTGCAGCAATTTCCTTGCATTTGAGGCCATTTTGATGCAAATCGATGATGGCTGCACGTCTTTCTTTAGAGGTTATCTTTCTATTGTGAACAAGAAAACATTGCGAAACACAATTTATTGGCAGATTTATGCCACTGCCAATAATTTTGGCCATGGCTGTATAGCCACAAGATGTAAACATTACGTGTGTTAACATGATTTTAGTGTGATGAAATCTTTTCTGTGTAAAGTTAAATCCAATTTTACAACTTTACAAAGCCATGATGATGTCAACAAACCCTCTAAAAATTGGCCCCATTCACTTGCATTGTTAGTGCCTCAATATAACCTCGATTTTTGCTTTAGGATACCCTAACCCTTACATGCATTTTCTTATACCAAAATTGTAAATATCATCCTCCTAATGTCCTTATGGTTATGTCCTTACCATCTTTCAAACCAAACCAACGCCATTGTCAAAAACGACTTAAAATTAGAGTAGTTGTAATATAGCGCACAATTCATACAGAGTAATTTTATAGTTTTTGTTTTTTGTTTTTTGTCCTTTTCGGGCCTTGACAATCATAGTCACTATGAACTCTCTATTCAAAAGCCTTAAAAAAAATTCTCCTTTGCAACTATTCCTATAATTGTCATGAAAACAATGTCACACAATGCAAAAAACAAGCTTAATTTTTGCATCTCTTTCTTTTGTATTTGCTGTAAAATGCAACCAGCACACGATCTTGGCAGCTTTTGTCAAATTGACTCTGTAGACATCCTGTGATTCAACCAATCAAATATTTGTTCCACTGATGTGAAGACTTCATGTGTCATTAAAGAGAATTGATTGCCTGTTGAGGTTCGTTTAAAGGTGAGATCTCATCTTTGACTCAATCACTATTACTGACACTGATTACCATTACATTTACACCAATCCTCCAATCCTGATCACAGGAACGCTGCTGATCTGACAGGAGATGAGGGGGGTGAATGGAAGAGCAGAGAGAAAGAGACGTATGAAAGAAATGTCTCATTATGTCCAATTTCATCCTGCATCACTCACACGCACATTTCATTTCAGCCCCACAATGCCGCGGCTATATCCTCAAGACAAAAAACGCTTACTGAATGATCAGCGTAAGAGGAGAAATTGCTCCACAACATTTGAGCAACCTGTAATTTGGATTTTTCTGTATAAGCCTTGTTAAGTTCAACCTTCCAGGAAAACAAAACAAAACAAATATTAAGCAACAAGCAATCAGGTAGAAACAGATTCTCTATCAGTCGTTCAAAATCAATCTGCTCTGCTCATTAAAAGTGTGGTAAGCGATTGTTTTGGAATACTCTAGGGAATTACCAACTTTGTGCCAGTATATTTACAACTGTCAGCATTCGTCACCAATTATATGTTGGGAATTTGCATAATGGATAGCTTATGGTTATGGTTAGCTTTAAGCGTATGCCTGTGCCATTTTCCAACCACAAATGCAAGGAATTTAGCCCAATAATGGGATTAACGATTGATTTGGGGAATATTAAAATAATTAATGTTTATGTCCTATCAAAGTCTTCGGCCAGCGATGAGTTGATCGGCACATAAGATTCTTACAGTAACCTTACTTTCATGGCCACTGAAAATAATTGTGGTTCATGAGCAATGAAGATTTTTAGGATCTACAGATTTCTAGGGACCAATCTTTGATAAAATACACAGTCAAATTCTCTTTGAATACTGTGGCAGGGTGGAGGGCGGTCCGGGTCGTGATTCCGCACACCCGGCCCCTAATCAGGCTAATTAGCCCTTGAGAGGGTTAAAGACTGACCAAAGATGGTAAAGTGACAGCTGTCCAACACCTGTGTGTGTGTGTGTGTGTGTGTGTGTGTGTGTGTGTGTTTGTCTTTCCTCCTCCTTTCCATTAATCCCTTTACACTGGTGCCGAAACCCGGGAAGGAGGAGTGATGGGGCGTAGTGGAGTTCTCGGCACTACCATCCACCCCAAAGGAGCAGCCATGGCCATCGCCGGAGGATGGAGGAGACCGGCCGCCTGGAAGCAGAGGTACGGCCACTGACCGTGAGGGGAGGAGGGGCTCTCAACAAACCGCCTGGAGCAGTTACCGCTGCCAGGGGCAGGGGAGACCCCTACTGTCCACCCAAAATGCGTCGGGGCGTTCCGTCCACCAGGGGCTGGAGGACTGCCTCCGATCCACCCGGGAAGGTGTGGCTGTCGTCCATTAGAGGGTGGAGGAGTGGCTGAGGACCAAGCTATCGGAGAACCGGCGATTAAGTGTTTTTTTCTCTCTCTCTCCTCTCTCTCTCCCACTCTGTGTTGGCCTTTCCCTCTCTTTTTCAAAATGTTTTGTTAATTTGGCACGATCGCCGTTACGGTGTGTAGGTGCCACACTTTTGTTTTGTTTCACTCCCCTTGTCCACTCCCTCATCCAGGTAGACGGGAATGACCTTCCGGCAGACGGGGCGGAAGGCACACCCCTCCCCAGGGAAAGGAGGGGGTGTACATCATGCCGGGGGCTCCCCGGCCTGAGAGAACGAGGGAGGAATGTGGCAGTGTGGAGGGCGGGCCGGGTCGTAATTCCGCACAGGGATAAAAGCCGACCGAAGACAGCAATGCGACAGAGACAGTTTTATATCAAACAATTGTTTATATTGCCAAGCCGGTTCTAACCTCCTCCTTTCCATTAATCCCTTTATAAATACAAACGAGTCTTTATGAACTAATCTGCAACATAAAACTAAACTAACACACATACAGTAGACAAAAATATAACAGAGGATGGGGAGTTAACTTTGACATAAGATGAAATGTAAATAATCTGTAACGGAACAATTCTACAGACCATGCCTTGAGAACAATAATTACTTGGGTACGAAATTATTAATAAAACTCCAGCACTTTCAGCAAAAGTTTGGAGGTTTGTACTTGCATAAGTTGCGTTGCTTTGGTTCCTTGGCTGGGTCCATAGAAAGTCTTTGTCTAGCATCAATGGATGGGTGATGGAATGACTCGGAAGCGAGGGATCCCGCAAGGAGCATGCAAGGAGTCACATGTGCACACGAAGAATGAATGAAGAACAGAGTGTGTTCGTCCTAGGCAGGGAGGTTTTGTTGAGTTGAGGTTGGCCGCACCCCAAAGGTGCCTTGAGCCAATCAGAAGCGTCTTTTGCTAGGCCACATGGCCATTTCTGTCCTCCCCTCAAGATAATTAATTTAGAACCTTTTGTTCTTAGGTTTTTGAGTTACCCACTCAAATTGAACATTGAATCATGAATTTCATAAGAGAACTATAACTGCAAATAACCCAAAAATATTCATACCAT
>JAVLUX010000014.1:2712929-2737929 GCA_032164185.1 Moxostoma hubbsi
TTTGTTTTCCTTAAGCCATTTTAGTTTAATCAGACCAGAGGACATTTCTCCAAAAAATGTGTCCCCATGTGCACTTGCGAACTGTTGTCTGGCTTTATTATGGTGGTTTTGGAGCAGTGGATTCTTCCTTGTTGAGCAGCCTTTCAGGTTATGTCGATATAGGACTCGTTTTGCTGTGGATATAGATACTTGTCTACCTGTTTCCTCCAGCATCTTCACAAGGTCCTTTGCTGTTGTTCTGGGATTGATTTGCACTTTTCACACCAAACTACGTTCATCTCTAGGAGACAGAATGCATCTTCTTCCTGGTCCCATGGTGTTTATATTGTTATATATATACGTATTGTTGGTACAGATGAACGTGGTACCTTCAGGCATTCTGAAATTACTCCCAAGTATGATCCAGACTTCAGGAGGTCCACAGTTTGTTTTCTGAGGTCTTGGCTGATTTCTTTTGATTTTCACATGATGTCGAGTAAAGAGGCACCGAGTTTGAAAGTAGGCCTTAAAATACATCCACAGGTACACCTCCAATTCAGTACACCTCCTATTAGAAGCTAATTGGCTAATTGTCTAAAGGCTTGACATCATTGGAATTTTCCAAGCTTCTTAAAGTCACAGTTAACTTGGTGTATGTAAACTTCTGACCCACTAGAATTGCTATAGTCAATTATAAGTGACACAATCAGTCTGTAAACCATTGTTGGAAAAATTACTCGAGTCATGCACAAAGTAGATGTCCTAAACGACTTGCCAAAACTAGAGTTTGCCAATATAAATCAATCAATAAGTGGTTAAACAATAAGTTTTAATGATTTCAACCTAAGTGCATGTAAACTTCTGACTGTATTTATGAATTTCTGCTTCCTATTTGCTGAATTATGGATGTTGTTGTTGCTGTTAATTATCATAATAATAATGAAAATAGTATTAATTATAAATAATACTATTAATAATACTACTAAATTAATATTAATCATGAATTTCATTGAATTCAGCCTTCTGCTCAACAAAATCACACACAGTCATGCTATTCTGAGGTAAACCATTGGTAGCTTCTCCCTCGATAAATAAAAACCATTGCGAGCAAATTGACAGTTCATCACAACTGCCAATAGGGGGAGAAATATGACAGTCATATGTGAATGTCGGAGACAGTAAAAAGGTGGCTTTAGGTTCAGTTTTGCTCGACTCATCAAATCTGACCAAAAATATCTTTGACTCCAGCTCATACAGTTGCAAAGGTATTGGCGAAAATGTGAAAGTCTAAGTATTGGTGGGATTTAGGACAACCCAGCCAAATTGGGGTGTCTCTAAGATCAAGATAATTTTATGGCAGAGTTCCAGCACATGACCAAAAACCAAATGTATCCGACTGATCAAAATGGAAATTCAGTAGATCGAAAGTTGCTGAAATCCCCCCAGTGGTTGAAGCTGGAAGTGCAGTCGAAAATATGGGCAAGCGGCGACAAAAGCAAGTTGTATTTTCAATTGTAAATGATTCAATACTGTAAGCAGGAATTCAAATGTACTAACTTTACCCCCTGACCTAAATACCATCCCTAAACCTGAGTAAAATGGCATTTTAGAGTGAAAATGTAACTTCCGAATCACGCTCACCATCGTTTACGTGAATGCGGTTATTTCCATGGGACAAGAAGCTGTCTCGGAGGATCTTTATGCAACTATTAAAAGCACTGGACTATCAGTAGCAACATGTTGATTTCCTGTGTGATCATGTTGAACATATCTGTGTTTGCAGTGGAAGATCAGCATGGGTGTATTGTTTGTACACTGCGTGTTAGTTCATTCTCACCACATGCAGAGTAGCTTTGACAGAAGATTATTAAGGCATACATCATCGAGAATGTCAATTAATCTTACGTAGCTGTGATCACATTTTATTACTGTATACGTATTTGTCAGAAATGCGTCCTTGTGCTTCCTTTGTAGTTCAGAAAGCTGCAGTTCTGTAGTACATTTTATTCCATTTTATTTCATGACAGACAAGGTTACATCTTACACTAGAACACAATGCAGTAGCCGTGTCTTTTCATGTCTAATAGATCTGATGTTCATCATAAAAGTCCAGTCGCTCTAAAAAAAGAAGGAAAGAGAATGCGATGATAAAAGTCTGGACAGTGCTGCTCATCCTTATTAGCGGGATGGGAAAAACCTACTTTATATTGAAGCACACAATGCATTCAGCTTTCCTTTCATAATACTATGTGTAGGTGATATGACTATAATTGAGACATTGAAATGCATGCACATTAAAAGGAATCCACGTAAGCAAAAATATACCTAAAGGAGGAAAATGTGCTTCGAGTGAGAAGCGAGGAGTTAAAGGTCACAAATGTAATGGTGCTTTTTTAAGACTAAAGTAACTAAATGTGATGAAGGCCCCAAATGTATTATATATATATATATATATATATATATATATAATTTTTTTTTTTGGTTTATAAGATCCATGTTTTTTTTTAATGTTCACACAGCATAAGACTACCATCATGCTAATAGTTTTGATTGAATACGTCACATCTGGTCAGGCGTTCGCATGCAGTCTAGTCGCTCAAGTTGAAATATTTAAATACAGCCGACGCTCAAATCGGATCTGAAAATGTTGCATCCGGAGATGGTCGCAAGCCCACGCAGCCCTCCATTGGAAATAAATGATTTCCGGTCTGTCGTTTGTCAGATACAGTGAAAAATTGGAACACTTTTGGTCAAGGATCTATAAATGATACATGCAAAATTTCATGGGAATCAGACAAACAGTCTAGAAGTAGTTTGAAAAAGTCTGAAAACTCAAAATAGTGGACGGAAATGATATCAGAGATATGCATTGTTTTGCTAATCCTTGTAAGTCTGCAAACACCACACCTACAAAGTAACTGGAATAAGTAGTAATGAAATTACTTTGCCCCTTGTAGATCTGTTTTTTATTTATTTGGCCGTTTTGGTCATTTTATCCATTTCCCCAAACTGCTTAGACCTTGACAATTGCTGCTAGCAGCTATATTTTCAAACACATTTTTTTTAATATAGTATCACATAGGGGTGAATTTTGAATAATTTTACTACTTTGGTTCAAGCGGATGTGGCCATCTTTGCCATGACCCTGGGTGCTATGCACTAACTAGAATCACAGAAATTGGCGCTAACCAACCCCTCCTGCTAACAAGTGGGCGGGAGAGAGTAAGCGTTTACGGGCAGCTGTGAGTCATATGTATGTGTTTGTGTTTTAGGTTCAGTTTTATATTAAAACTATTATTTATATTGTCAAGCTGGTTCTCGCCTAGGAGGGATGGAGTCCCTAGTGGAATTCTCATCGCTACCATCCACTCCATCGGAGCAGCCGTGGCCATCTTCCGGGGGACGGAGGCGCCTGGAGGCGGAGGAACGGCCGGCGACCGCGAGGGGAGAAGGGGCTCCTAGCCGACTGCCTGGAGCGGTCAGGTCCACTGCCAGAGGTGGAGGGAGACCCCTACCAGCTGCTAAACGTGGCGGGGTTAAGAGAGGACCGCCGACCACGAGCGGGGTGGGGCTCCCGGCCGACCACCTGGAATGGGAAAACCGCTACCAGGAGAGGGAGAGACCCCTTCTGTTCCCCAAGAATGCGGTGTGGTGTTCCGTCCGCCAGGGGCCAGAGGACTGCCTCCGATCTGCCCGGGGAGGCATGGCTGTCGTCCATTAGAGGGAGGAGGAGTGGCCAGGGACCAAGCTACGGCATATTGGAGAACCGGCGAGTAAGTGTTTTTTTTCTCTCCCACTGCCACTCCGCGTTGGCCTTTTCCCTCTCTTTTAAATTTGAGTGTTTTTTTTTTTTGTTGGGGTACTACACTGTTACAGGAAGTACCCCCTATTTTAATCATTATTGTTTCCCTCCCCCTGTCCCCTCCCAGATTCAGGAAGGAGGGGATGACCTGCTGGCAGACGGGGTGTAAAGGCACGCCCTCCCCCAGGAAAAGTGGGGGGGTGTACATCTTCCCGGGGGCTCCCCGGCCTGAGAAAACGAGAGGAATGTGAGAGGGCGGAGGGCGTGGCCGGGTCGTGATTCTACACACCTGACCCCTAATCAGGCTAATCAAGCCTCCGAGAGGGATATAGGCCGACTGCGGACGGTGATGCGACAGAGAGAGAGCATTTACGGGCAGCTGTCCATCCTATGTGTGTGTTTCTGTTTTTAGGTTTAGTTCATAATTAAACTATTATATGTATTGTCAAGCCGGTTCTCGCCGCCTCCTTTCCCTTAATCCCTTTACAGTGTGGCAGTTGACTTATTCAATTATTTTTCAGGACTGCATTTCCCCAAAGCATTGCAAGCTTAAGTTGATCGTAGAGACCAATGGCACCAATGGTTTCTGCTATCTACTCAGGCTTACGATGCTTTTGGGAAGAGCAGCCCTGTTTGTTTTTCTGTCAACCACTGTAAATATTTCTGCACTGCACTCAGGTACGACTTTTTTGCACTTGAGAAAATTACATGTTGTTCAGTCTCCGTTTGCAGTGCAGAAAGCTTTCATTAAAACACACAGCAGGTTGTTGTCTGCACAGCATCAGTTCAGTTTGTCTGTGATAGTTATAAAGGAAGCAGTCTGGTTTATCACATGCCCTCTGCGGACGGTCATTAGGACTGCTCTGCTGTAAGCTGCTGGACATGAGATATCTGAGGTGCTGATATCTGATTGTCTGTATTTTTAATGTACTACAGAGACATGGCAGCAAACGAATTCAAGCGAACAGTACCATAAATGACATGATTGTTGACACCGGCATCTTGTAAAAGTATATAAATACTGTTTATAAAAATATTTCATCATCTAGAAATTGGAAGTGTCATGTAAAAGCTGCATAATTATTAGAGAATCAGTCTTTTTCAGTTGGTTCTTTTCAATGAGCTGGTCGAACTGGTTCACAGATCAGCCTAAACGACTCATTAGTAAATTGGTCTGAATCAAATAGATTTTAAGAAATCCTCCTGTAATATTAAACGACGTGTTTACCCTGAAATATAGTTTTATAATGAAGTTTGATTGAGCTCAGGTGCCTCCTGTTTCCACTGATCATCCTTGAGATGTTTCTACAACTTGATTGGAGTCCACCTGTGGTAAATTCAGTTGATTGGACATGATTTGGAAAGGCACACACCTGTCTATATAAGGTCCCACAGTTAACAGTGCATGTCAGAGCACAAACCAAGCCATGAAGTCCAAGGAATTGTCTGTAGACCTCCGAGACAGGGTTGTATCGAGGCACAGATCTGGGGAAGTGTACAGAAAAAATTCTGCTGAATTGAAGGTCCCAATGAGCACAGTGGCCTCCATCATCCGTAAATGGAAGTTTGGAACGACCAGGACTCTTTCTAGAGCTGGCCCGGCCAAACTGAGCGATCGGGGGAGAAGGGCCTTAGTCAGGGAGGTGACCAAGAACCCGATGGTCACTCTGACAGAGCTCTAGCGTTTCTCTGTGGAGAGAGGAGAACCTTCCAGAAGAACAACCATATCTGCAGTAATCCACCAATCAGGCCTGTATGGTAGAGCGACCAGACGGAAACCACTCCTCAGTAAAAGGAACATGACAGCCCGTCTGGAGTTTGCCAAAAGGCACCTGAAAGACTCTCAGACCATAAGAAACAAAATTCTCTGGTCTGATGAAACAAAGATTGGCCTGAATGGCAAGCATCATGTCTGGAGGAAACCAGGCACCGCTCATCACCTGGCCAATACCATCCCTACAGTGAAGCATGGTTGTGGCAGCATCATGATGTGGGGATGTTTTGCAGCGGCAGGAACTGGGAGACTACTCAGGATCAAGAAAAGATGAATGCAGCAATGTACAGAGACATCCTTGGTGAAAACCTGCTCCAGAGCGCTCTGGACCTCAGGCTGGGGTGAAGGTTCATCTTCCAACAGGACAACGACCCTAAGCACACAGCCAAGATAACAAAGGAGTGGCTACGGGACAACTCTGTGAATGTCCTTGAGTGGCCCAGCCAGAGCCCAGACTTGAACCCGATTGAACATCTCTGGAAAGATCTGAAAATGGCTGTGCACCGACGCACCCCATCCAACCTGATGGAGCTTGAGAGGTCCTGCAAAGAAGAATGGAAGAAACTGCCCAAAAATAGGTGTGCCAAGCTTGTAGCATCATACACAACAAGACTTGAGGCTGTAATTTGTGCCAAATCACAGGGGCGGCTGTGGCTCAGGTGGTAGAGCAGGTCGGCCACTAATCGCAGGTTCCCGGCCCACATGACTCCACATTCCGAAGTGTCCTTGGACAAGACACTGAAGCCCAAGTTGCTCCCAATTGCAGGCTAGCGCCTTGCAGATGCACTGTATACTGGCTGTTGGCACATGCGCGCTATGACTGCTATGAGACACTGGACTTTCTCTTCAGGACCCATAAAGATGTCTGTATATTCCTTCAGACTCGAGTTAAACAATTGCAGGAATCTCCAGACCTCCTCACACATGCACTCTTGACACACACATCAACTGTTGTGGTTTTTACCTTCATCTCCTGATGTTTAGCAGCGATAACATCTTCTTCTAGTGCTTAGCAACGGCTCAAAATGTAAGTGTTGCCACCTTGTGGACCTGCTGATGACGAGTCTGCTTATGTCCTTTATGCAGACGCTCAGTGTTCGCGTCTGACTGAAGTATACTTTGGGCTTTATTTAAATTAAATACAATTTTATTTGTATAGTGCTTTTACAATATGTATTGTTCAAAAGCATTCAATGTGAAATAGATGGAGGAACCAAGATTCAGCATGGGAAAGCCCAACTCCTCGGCCTGGCATCAAAGGTCACAGTAACTAAAAAAATCTCATAATTGTCAGAATTTTTAGAGCATTGATGGATGATTTAAAACACTTTTTCTTCATTTGGACACTTAAAAAAATAAGGTCTTTTAAAGGAGTCATGATATGAGGAATCAATATTTCCTTGGTCTTTTGACATGTAAGAGGCACAATCCGAAGAAAACTCCACACACCATTTTGGAAAAAGGCTGTAACATAATGTGGCACGGTGGAGGGCGGGACTGGGGTGTGATTACGCACGCCTGGCCCCGTATTAGGCTGATCAAGACGTCAAGAGGGATAAAGGCCACTCGCGGACGGCGGTGTGGGAGAGAGACATCATTCACGGACATGTCCGTTGTCTTATCTGTTTGTATTTTGAGTTTTCCATTAAACCTTTAGTTGTATGTCAAGCCGGTTTCTCGCCTCTTCCTTGCCCATGAAAATGAACAGTTTTACACATAACAAAATGTGGAAAAAGTGAAGCGCTGTGAATACTTTCCGGATGCACTGTATATGCATGCACAGTTATGGAGAATACTTTGACAGGCAGACGGAATTTATTCCAATATTTTTAAGCAAAAGGGACCCAACTTGAGCTCATAATTGTTTAGTCAACGAAATAATTGCACCCCAAACCCACACGCAACAGACAAACGACTATTCTGGCCAGTGTAATGGGCATTTCTCTTGTGTATTGTGTGTTGTGTGTTGCTGAAAGGTTAGCATGCTGCTGATTGTGCGACACTGGAATTATTCATATTAAACTGAACAATGAATACATTTTAGCCAGGAATGGTACTGTGCACATGGTTGGCTTCAAAATACAAAAATGCATGTTTGTCTTTCAGGATGTTCAAAGAAAACACATAGAAAAAGCTTCTGACTTTCCTACCCTTACATCACCTATTCTCAGATTTTTTCTTCTTAAATTACACCAGGAATATAACGTCCAACAAATAAGACTGCAGCTTCTACACTGCAAAGAGGCCAGTTACTGTTACATGTAACTGTCTCGCACTCATCTGCGTCTTCTGAATATAATTGTGCCCCATAGGTTCACACATACTATTCATTAGATTAGAAAGAGCAGCTCTCGCTGTGCACCAACATGTTGTCACATTGTT
The DNA here is from genome assembly GCA_032164185.1 of Moxostoma hubbsi. NCBI lineage: Eukaryota > Metazoa > Chordata > Actinopteri > Cypriniformes > Catostomidae > Moxostoma > Moxostoma hubbsi. The sequence continues at coordinate 2,720,867 of JAVLUX010000014.1, forward strand.
ATACTCTGCACCAGTGCGCCCACTGTAAAGGCAGCTATTTACATGCAAATGACTAGTACGGAGTCGTCATTATTGTCATTACCTGTGCACCACTTGACACTGTATCCCATTACTACCAGTACTGCGGCTTAGCTATGCAAATTCAATTTGCTTTTCTAATAAGCGGAACTGCTATAAGATCACATCCTTCTGCCCTCAATATGCCTGCAGCTGCCATACGGCCTCAGAGACCCAATTATGAATGACATGCAAGAATCAAACTAAATTACGGTTATTACTTGAACATTTTGCAGACCATCCTCCAACGTTTTGATTTTAGGATGGGGTTATTAAAATAGCTGGGTTATTCCTGTAATGCAATACCTTCTGAACTCTTAAAAGAAGAACATGATAGTGATTTAAATTTAAGGATTAGGAAGTATTTCCAAAAAAATATTATGTATAGCAGTCATTCAGAGATATGTTCTGGTCAAGCCTGGGCTTGTAACTTGATTATTTACACGATGGCAAGAAAATTATGAGGATGGAACAGGATGGAAGATAAAGTCATTTTGAGTGATACAAACCAACTAAATCCACAAAATATCACAGAATTCATCAAATCCATTGCTAATACAGCACTGATGCTGGTGCTGTTGTTTTGCCACCAAAATGAGGTCATTTCCTTGAGGATGATGTCATTAAGGAACTCGCTTTTGTTGGGATATTACAAAGTACCAACTGGATGAAATGATATTGAGGACAGAGGAAATGCCTATAAATTTACTACCTATTACAACAATATTCCCCAAAAACATGTTTTGTTCTAAACATTCAAATTAGAGATTATTTCAAATTCGCTCCATGTTCACCTCATTGTAACACGTTACATTTACATTTACATTTACTTTTATGCATTTGGCAGACACTTTTATCCAAAGTGACTTACAGAGCCCTTATTACAGGTACAATCCCCCCCGGAGCAACCTGGAGTTAAGTGTCTTGATCAAGGACACAATGGTGGTGGCTGTGGGGGGCAGAACCAGCAACCTTCTGATTACAGTTAGGTGCTTTAGTCCACTACGCCACCACCAATTTAAGCTCTGAAGGTGTTTTGAAAGATTCCATGTTTTAGCGGCATACCCAAAATTAAAGGCTTATAACAGGGTTAAGTGTTTGGTATCATTGTACAGAAAACTTTTAATTTTATTTAATGATATAGATTGATTAATTCTGAGACTCTCAGCATAAGAATCTTCTGTGAAAACAAATTTAGCCAAAAATTTTGCTCAAATAATTTTTTTCATATTTTTCTTATTTTGCATTATATATTTTAGCGTGTAAATAAGGTGACTCAGAAAAACTGCTTTTGTTTTGCTCCCACTCAAGTCAGCAATCATGATAAAATAATTTATCAATGTGTCATAACAAATATTTGTCTCTCCTAACAAATAAAACATAATAAATGTACATAAGAACTAATTACACATGCAAACACAACAATGACTAAAGGTTTGCATAGCATGCAGACGTGATTTTAGTCATGAGATTTCACAGAATGAGTTTCATTCTGTGTCATTTGAGTCATCATTGAGTCTGTGGCATGTATTTGGCGCCATCTCCTGGTGGTCATATGTAACATTGTGCTTCATGTGGATTATCTAATGATCGATACATCTGATTATCTTGTGTGTGGACTCGATTGAAAGATAATCATCTCATTCAGTTTCATTCTGTGTCATTTGAGTCATCATTGAGTCTGTGTCATGTATTTGGCGACATCTCCTGGTGGTCATATGTAACATTGTGCTTCATGTGGATTATCTAATGATCTATACAGCCGATTACCTTTCACTCGTTTGAAAGATAATCCACTACGTAATGGTGTGTGATATTTTATGTTTAAGTTTATTACTCATGGATTTATAAGCAAAAATGTGGCATATACGCAAAGACATATTTAGCTATTACTCACTATAGTTTTGTCTGTGATTAAAACAAATATGCTGGTTGTATTTTACTCATTGAGAGCTTTCCATCAACATATGACACATGGATATTCAATGAGTTTGATGCGTTTACTGATTACAATAATATGTACAGCGCAATTTGTTTTAATATAAATTATAAATATGGAGCACTTCTGATTTATCGGCAAATTTCAAAGCACTTGTTCAGTTTTGGTCATAATGGCCACATGCATTGGAAAGTAAAGCGTTTATAGGTTAAATTGTGGATAAGATAACTAATACGGTTTTGTTAACACTATATAATAAGGTTAAATTTGTTAAAATTAGTTAAACTAATGTTAATTTCAACATATACATTTTTTAAATCAAAAGTTGTATATGTTAACATTAGTTAATGCATTATGAACTAACAATTAGCTATTTTATTTTTGTAAACTAACATAAAAAAATATGAATAAATGCTGTAAACAATATATTGTTCGTTGTAAGTTCATGACACCTAATGCATTAACTAATGTTAACCAATGAAACCTTATTGTAAAGTGTTACCAAGATTTCTTTAACAATTGAGTTTAACATTTTAAACCGCCAGCTATAATGAACACTTGCATTGCCTCAAGCAGAGGATTCTTTACCCTCCTATTGGGTTCAGCATCTGCGTTCACCTTTTGCATTTGCGGGTCAATTTTGACCCGGTGGAATTTAAGCTTATAAATCATTCATAACCCGATGATTTTCATCTAAAACTATATTGTAGGTCATTAATGAGTTCTTAAATGTTCATACATGTGAAAAGAGTTATATTTTTTTGCATGTTCACTGGCAAATATAAAACTTATTAATTAATATGCCATTTTTAGAAATAATAAAATGTAGAAATTCTTTGACATTTCAAAATATATATTAACTCCAGCAGAATCAGTGTGATATATGTGAAGACATGTTTTTTATCAACACTTCTGTGAAATCTTATCTAAGTAGAACATAATATACAATTTATATTAACATCTAATGAGAGAATTATTATTCATTTAAATGAATTTCCTGTTATTCAATGCAATGTATTATTTTTCAAATCAACTGTTTAACTCAATGTTGATGTGTGAGTTTGCTGTAAGCTGGTTCATCAGATGACTATATAGAGTAGAAATATGAACAATTTCCTCTTTCAAGCCCTATTTAGATTAATGTGTGCATGAACTTTGACCTTATTACACCCCCTTTAGACAGTAATACCTTTTTATTTAGTTTATTTGTTATGATTGTTTAATCTGTCATGTATGAATGTGTGTGTATGTGTGTGTGTGTGTGTATGTGCGTGTATGTGTATATGTATATGTGTGTGTGTATGTGTGTGTGTGTGTGTGTGCGTGTATGTGCATGTATGTGTGTGTGTGTGTGTGTGTATGTGTGTGTGCATGTGTGTGTATGTGTGTGTGCATGTATGTGCATGTATGTGTGTGTATGTGTGTGTATGTGCGTGTGTGTGTGTGTGTGTGTGTGTGAGTGTGTGTGTGTGTTTGTGAACATAAAAAACATGTGTGAGAGAAAGAGGTTAAATGTAAATGAAGTGTTTATAAGTAAAAATCGATTCATAGATTTACAAAAAAAAGCAGCACAATTAAGCCACAATTGAAGCCGGGTCAAAATTGACCTGCGAACACAAAATATGTAACATTTTAATATGTTATATCTGTAAAACTATTTTTTTTTACAAAATGTGAAAAACATGTATTGTGTGTTTTTCTATAGTCTTGACAAAGTCACAAAGTTTGGGTCCTGCACTAAAAAATATGTGCTATTTAAAAATTATTATCTTCCTCTCTCGGGTCAAAAATGGCCCGAATGCAATAGGAGGTTTAAATGAACAAAGTTTGAAAAATATAGCAATTATTTAAATAGCAATAGTCCGCAATTCTAGTGAAATCTGATGCATTCTAGGTGAACAGTTTATATGAAAGAAATAACGAGTGTTCCTTGTACAAAGCTACCGTGTGACATCATGTAACTTGAAATAGGGCACAAAGGCTATATTTGATCAAACTAATGTTAAAATAGAGAGCTAGTAAACTACATACATTGACGTCTTCATAATCAACAATTTGTCTTTGTTCTTATTTGATGGGTGATCCGGGCAATTATAAAGCAATTTATCAATTATGCAGGAAAGATTACGGTCACATTAAAAATCAATAGCAGAGCATGTATGGACATTAATGATAACACTGATAGATCCAATCATGGACGTCTTGTAAGACAGATTGTCCCTCCAAGGAATTAATCAGAGATGTCCATTAAGAATGAACGAAGTGCTGCAGAAATTATTCTGACAAGGGCAAAAGAAAGAAGTATTGAAATGAGGCGAGAGGTGAGATATACTGTTGGTAAGATGAAACTAAGGGTGCAAATACAACCAATAGAAATGTAAACAGAAAACATATTCCATGCTTCATATGTGAAAAGCAGCGATCCAAGGAATGCACCGATTTTGAGCAACGATTTTGAAATGAGCATGAAGCGATCATCTGTGTTCTACACCATAACGTGCGAATAAGGGTCATACCGGGCATGTTCCCGGTGGGCCGACACACTTTGGGGCCGATCAGGGGCGGACTGGCCATCGGGAGAACCGAGCGGGCTGGTGGGTCGACCGCAAAACGTGTCGAATGGGCCGCGATAATCTTAAATGAGCCGTCGCGTTATGCAGAACGGACCACATAATGCAAAATGACAATAGCAAATATCTCTAGCTAATAAAACAGCGATTTGTTCACTGATATAGCGTGCACCCCTGAAAGACAGAGCACTCAAAATATTGCCATGCATGCAAATATTTAAGTAGTATGAGTGTGTCGGGTGAGCGGCTCGACTGTGTCATTCACTGTGCATTATAGGAATGGCCGGTTGCCGCAGAGCTCTTTTGGCGCGCTTTGCATGATTCACTGATTGGACGATCTTTCCCTTCAGGATCATGGGTCGTGTAGTTCTTTACCAGTAATTCTGTTAGTAAACACTATTTCTTTTTTCATAGTAATTGTCATCCATTAGAGATCCATGCAGACTGGGTGAGATTCAGAACTGTGTACACACAACCATGAACCGCCGAGGAATCTGGAGGGGCTCTTGAGTGCTCGATGAAAACACAAAAGGCGACAGAAGAGAGAGTCAAATGCCCGTTGAACGGATTTCCTTTAACACTGCCTGTTTCCACAGATCGCTCGTTCCTCTCATTACCGTCACAGAGCCCGCGGGCACAACACCCAGATCAGGTGCTGCTGCAGGTGGGCATCTGTTTGTTAACATCTCGCTTCATTTTATGGATGTGTTTAAAACCAAACTGAGCTGTTTGTTCCAGATAGAGAGAGGAACTGAGCGAGAAAGTGTTCTGCGGTTTACATCATTCTCAACTGCTCTCTCTCAGGTCTGTTCTGATACAGACCACATAAACAATGCTAAATGCAAATAACAAGATGCAACTAACCAATAAACGCCATACTCAAAGCGTATTTGCGTTGCTCTATGCACGATTACGGTGTTTACTGGTTAGTTGCATCTTGTTATTTGAAACGCTTCCAAAGTATATTGCATATATGCAGTGCATGTGAATTTCATGAAGATGAGATCACATTTTATGATCAATTAATGCAGAAAACCAGCTAATTCTAAAGGGTTCACATACTTTTTCTCGCCACTGTAGAAGTGATCCGCTATAGCGCCCCTAGTTGCAACCGTTAAGGTAACACCTTACTAAGGTAGTTCTTTGTTGAAAGGTTTAGTTCACCCAAAAATGAAAATTCTCTCATCATTTACTCACCCTCGTGCCAGCTAGTATCTCAGCTCTGGAGGTCCGTACAATGCAAGTGAATGGTGACCAGAACTTTGAATCTCCGAGAAGCAGATAAAGTCAGCATAAACATAATCCATCGGACTCCAGTGGTTAAACCCATGTCTTCAGAAGGGATCCAATTGGTTTTGGGTGAGAACAGACCAAATGGTAACTCCTTTTTCACTGTACATCTTGACCTCCTTAGCGATCATGATTTCAAGCTCAATTACACTTCCTATATCACCATCTAGTGCCCTGTGCATGTGTCAAGCACTAGGGAGTGTAATCGACTTTGAAATCATGATCATGCCTAGAGACTGCAATGACAATTGAATTGAATAAAAAATTGGAAACATTTGTTATTAAAGATGAATTACGCAGATTGGATCCCATACATTTCATGTCGAGTCAATTAAAGGAGATTTGACAATGCTTAAACTGCCCGATGAAACTTTTTGACAGGCTTGACAAGAAAACACAGGATTCATGTAGTGAGTTCAGCGCTCTGCAGGATTGATTTTCAGTAGGTAATTATTTAATGCATGATTCATCAGCTCTAAGGCTTCAAATCAGGTGTGACACAATCAGGCAGATGAATCAAGCAGGCTGCCACAGCGTTCAAATGATGGATGAAACAAACGGTTTCAGAGTGAAAATCCCAGTCATGTGACTCCATCACAACAAAAACAGAAATTAAGATGAAGAGGTTTAACAGTTAAACCCAACACAGTAACATACTTGCTTCCTTTACTTGCTGAGCAGCCGATTGGTTCATTGGTACTTGTTTATGATAATTGCTTTTCCATTAAAAGAAATACACAGATCATGATAAAAGACAAATAAGCTGGTGTGTGGTGGGCCTGTTCAGTATGTAAAGCGCTTTGACTGTAGTGTCAGAAAAGCTCTATATAAATATAATATTCATTCACTCAACATTCATTTGTAAATAACAAATCCCATGGATCAATATTTGCTGAGAAATCCATTATTTTGTTGAAGGGGATCCAAATGACAATTTTCACCTATGATTTTGGAGCAAAACATCAGATTAAAAAAAATTAAAATCAGTTGACTTCAGTCAAAATGGGGGGAAAACACTTTTTTGTGTTGTTTTTCCAAAGTTGGAGTGCCTGTAACTGTAAAAGTTTTAAAGTTATCTTAATATCCTTTAAGACTGTGGTTCAGAACAAACTTTTCTTATTGTGTCTCCATTTTTATGGCCCTATATGGTTAAGTCTCAGTGATATGGGGCTCTCAATGTGGCTCCAATCAGGGGCGCAACTACACATTTCTGAGCATGTATGCAAAACCAAATTTTGTGCCCATGTATCTGCCAAGCAAGATAAGCATTGTAAGTGTTGCAGGTTAGGCGAGGGGGCTCATTGCACCACCTTTTGTGAGCCACTGGCGCCCCCACATTTAAAATCAGTTGACTTAATTTCCCCTTGTTGCCAATGGAGTCCAAAAATGGGGGAAAAAACACTTTTTTGTGTTACTTTTCCAAAGTTGGAGTGCCTGTAACTATAAAAGTTTTAAAGTTATCTTAATATCCTTTAAGACTGTGGTTCAGAACAAACTTTTCTTATTGTGTCTCCATTTTTAAGGCCCTATATGGTTAAGTCTCAGTGATATGGGGCTCTCAATGTGGCTCCAATCAGGGGCGCAACCACATTTCTGAGCGTTTATGCAAAACCAAATTTTGTGCCCATGTATCTGCCAAGCAAGATACGCATTGCAGGTTGAGGGCTCATTGGGCCACCTCTCGTGAGCCACTGCATATGGCCTTATGCACTGCATACCTTGCATATATGGTTCTTCCACCAGTGTCTCCAATGCGTAAATGATGTACCTTTATATGTTCACATAAAAACAACTTGACAGTTATCAGTGTCTACTTGAACTGTTGGCATAAAGTGAGCTGCCTTGCTGTCTACTCTAAAATCTGCCTTATACTAGGGCTACTTACCTTCGAAACAGGCTTCATGTTGAGAGTGCATCAAGTTAAGAATTTATTTACAATACATTTAGGATTTAATCATGGTATACTTACTATACTACTATAATTGTACTCAAATGAGATAAAATAACTGGGTAACATAGTGTAAATGTATACTGTAATGATTTAAAATCTGCTTAATAAAAGCTCCTTTTATGGTAAGAATATGGATGTTTACATACTGTATATATAGCACTGCAATTGTTTATTACCTCTATTTAAAGAATATTCCAGGTTCAATAGAGTACAAGCTCAATCGACAGCATTTGTGGCTTAATATTCATTAACACACACACAAAAAAACATAATTAATTACGTGGAATGCCAATTAGTTCAAATAATCTCAATTAATCTCATGTGTAAATATTTGCCTAGAACTCCCCTAAAATAGCAATAATTCAGTATATAATGATTAAATAAATATAGATAGTTATATTTAAATAACTAATAACTAATAATACAGATAATTAAAATGCATCACATTATTTTGGCACTCAAGTGACGATACAAAAAGTCGCTTTAGAATTCAAAATATTGTTTATTTGCATATTATTGAACATAAGACAATCACTGCCTGCAGTTAACTACAGTCCATTTTGCAATTGAATTTTTCAGTCCGAGATTTATTATAAGTGCTTGTTTAAGGATGCGTTTTATGTACACCTGCATCAGATGGATGCATTTGGAGTGTCTCGGCTATGCCGCATCATAAACATACAGTTTTTAGGTCACTGTGTAAAGTTAAATGTAGTTTAATACTTAGAAAAACACGTCTTGAGATCCCTGTGCTCAGATTTGCACTCCATCAAGCTCCATCCTCGTGTTGTGCCGTGTGCTCTCTGTAAGGTTGGTTTGCTCTCTGTATGAGCTGCTCGTTGCCTATACAGCTGAAGTTTCACTTACTGCCCCCTGGAGGAAACAGGTGGTACTACAAGCTTGAATTGCTTATATGATTACTTGCATAATTTTCTTTTAACGCATTATTTTTATATAATTAATTGCACTGAATTTACGCGTTAAATCGATAGCCTTAGTTGAATTACCCACTGTTTCAAAAGTATAACCACAAGATGTAAATTATATGCATGTTAAAGGAGACCTATTATGCAAAGTTCACTTTTACATGGTGTGTGTACACAACCACCCTACAATGTTAAAAGTCCACCCACTCCTCTTTCTTATATTTCTATTAATCAGAAACAGTTCCCAGTCCAGCCCTGCATCTATGTCAAGATTCTTCAACAGTTCTCCTTTTCTGTTCAACATGAGGGTGAGTAAATAATGACCAGGCTTTCGTTTTTGAGTGTACTAGTAAAGGTTTTCTAAAAATGAAAAACTCTTCTTTTCATGAGCCATTGTTGTCCCATCTAGAAAGCGAGCGAATGGTGGCGATGCTCAACAATCCATGAAACCGAACAGGCACAACGTGAGTAGAAAGAGAGGGAATAAAACCCCACGAAATGTGACGGCTCAGGGACACAAAGGAAGAGGAAAAAGAGTCGTGCATTATTCAGTCTGTTTCCTCTGTTTAATGCCACTGACAACGGGAAGTGAAGGTGAAGTGCCAGCGCCACATCTTTATACAACTGCAACTGCAAACCAACAGAACTAGATATCAGCGACTCTGGCGTATCGCTTTAATAAAAGCAGTTCATATGGAATTTTGGCATTGTGGAATTCCGGATTCTGATTGGCTGACAGACGTTCCAAGCCGTACGTTCATTTGCTTTAGCAGCAGGGCTGTGAACTTGTCCATTTCACTCTTGCTCGAGCCAATTATTTATTTTCATGTAATGCATAATGAAGGTTTTATTATTCTCAATGCATAATAATGCATTCATAATGCTTTAACGTATACTTAACAATCAGTGTGTGCACATGAATAAATTGTGACCGCATTTATAATGCATTATAATACTAAAATACATTTCTATTCATAGTCACAATGAATGCATTTCAAATATGTTAAACATACATTTTCATGTGTCATAATCAGTTTTGGGTGTAATCTGGTTAAATAAGAGTAATCTGATTACAATTTTAAATAAGAAATAATTCATTTGAAGTGGATTACTTTCGAATAACTTGGTCATAATGCCGTATACTCAATGTAACTATGAATATGGAAGCATTATAAAGTGTTTTAACACTCTGTGGCTTATCCTACAAGATGTGATTCCTCATCATGATGTGACCCCCTAAATAATTATTGAGACCTTTCACGTGATTATGATGAACAAACTAGTCGAGAGAGAGAGAGAGAGAGAGAGAGAGGATGAAAAAAAGACACCAACAAGATTTGTGCACTTGTTTTAAATGTGTAAATTCACACAGATTTTTACCAGTATTTGAATGTATTCAACAATGAGAGACGTTAAAATGAACAACGATAAGCACTACTGTAATTAATAGTGCAAATAACTGCAAACTTATCATTTTACAGAAACACCTGAGGAAAATTTAAAGAACAATCTTTCATGAACTTCCACAAAGATTAGAAAGAGAAAATGTGTAGAACAATTCATAACATGAATCAGGCACATTCATCTGGTAATGTTCGACAGCTTTGACTCTTCACATTCACCATCGATGCTCTAACACGACTGTGACCAGCAGAACTGGGCGATTATTTTTGTTATTTTTCGACCTCTTCACAATAATGTATATCTGAATATGTATGTGTTCAAACAAATGGCTTAGAAATTCAATCAAACAGTAATTGTTCCAAGTATATTCAAAATACAGTATAACACCATTTCTCAAGTAAAAACAAGGACAAATGACACATTATTTAATTGTATTTATATGCACCAGTATTTACCAGCATACCATGAAATAATAATATATGAAAAAGACCATGTGAGGACTTCGCAAACACATTTTTTTGAACTGGTTCAAGCGTATTAATCAAACGTATCAACTCTTAACGTTGTCTTTTGTTACGGAAGATTACAGAGTCAGAAAAAGTATGTGAACCCTTTGGAATGACCGGCATTTATGTAAAAATTTGTCAAAAATCTGGTTTGCTCTTCATCTAAAGTTACACTAATGAAAAAATGAAATCTGTTTTAACTAATAGTAGACACATTATTATATTGTTCTTGTACAATATTGAAAACATCATTCAAACATTCACAGTGTAGGTTGGAAATAGTATGTGAACCCCTAGGCTTATGACGTCAGTAAACGCTAATTAGAGTCTTAATGTAATGACACTGGAGGTGTGGATTAGAGGTACTTTGACTTATAAAAAGCACTCAAACATGCAGAGTTTGCTATTAAAAAAAAAAAGAGATTTCAGAAGATCAAGAATTGTTGCTTTGCTTGAAGCTTGAAAGGGTTACAAAGGTATCTCGAAGAGCTAAGATATTCATCTGTCCGATCTGACGATTTAGTACTATAGGTACTCTCACTAGAAGTGGCCGTTAGATATTCATCTGTCCACAGTGAGACAAACTGTCTATAAATGGAGATGATTTAGTACTATAGGTACTCTCACTAGAAGTGGCCGTTAGATATTCATCTGTCCACAGTTAGACAAACTGTCTATAAATGGAGATGATTTAGTACTATAGGTACTCTCACTAGAAGTGGCCGTTAGATATTCATCTGTCCACAGTTAGACAAACTGTCTATAAATGGAGGTGATTTAGTACTATAGGTACTCTCACTAGAAGTGGCCGTTATATATTCATCTGTCCACAGTTAGACAAACTGTCTATAAAGGGAGGTGATTTAGTACTATAGGTACTCTCACTAGAAGTGGCCGTTAGATATTCATCTGTTCACAGTTAGACAAACTGTCTATAAATGGAGGTGATTTAGTACTATAGGTACTCTCACTAGAAGTGGCCGTTAGATATTCATCTGTCCACAGTTAGACAAACTGTCTATAAATGGAGATGATTTAGTACTATAGGTACTCTCACTAGAAGTGGCCGTTAGATATTCATCTGTCCACAGTTAGACAAACTGTCTATAAATGGAGGTGATTTAGTACTATAGGTACTCTCACTAGAAGTGGCTGTTATATATTCATCTGTCCACAGTTAGACAAACTGTCTATAAAGGGAGGTGATTTAGTACTATAGGTACTCTCACTAGAAGTGGCCGTTAGATATTCATCTGTCCACAGTTAGACAAACTGTCTATAAATGGAGATGATTTAGTACTATAGGTACTCTCACTAGAAGTGGCCGTTAGATATTCATCTGTCCACAGTGAGACAAACTGTCTATAAATGAAGATGATTTAGTACTATAGGTACTCTCTCTAGAAGTGGCCGTTAGATATTCATCTGTCCACAGTTAGACAAACTGTCTATAAATGAAGATGATTTAGTACTATAGGTACTCTCTCTAGAAGTGGCCGTTAGATATTCATCTGTCCACAGTTAGACAAACTGTCTATAAATGAAGATGATTTAGTACTATAGGTACTCTCACTAGAAGTGGCCGTTACATATTCATCTGTCCACAGTTAGACAAACTGTCTATAAATGGAGATGATTTAATACTATAGGTACTCTCACTAGAAGTGGCCATCCAGCCAAGATGACTCAAAGGGAACACCACAGAATGCTCAATGAGGTATAGAAGAACACTAGAGTGACAGATAAAGACTTGAAGGAATCATTGGAACTGGTTAACATCTCTGTTCATGAGTCTACTATATGGAAAACATTAAACAGGTATGGTGTCCATGGCAGGACATCACGAAGGAAGCCGCTATTTTCCAACAAAAACATTCCTGTGCACCTAAAGTTTTCCAAAGACCACCTTGACCCTCCACAACACTACTGGGAAACTGTTTTGTGGACTGATAAAACTAAGGTTAACACGCAGCATTGCGTATGTCATATAAAGGGCACCGTATACCAACATGAAAACATCATCCCAATGGTGAAGTACGGTGGAGGGAGCATCATGATTTGTGGCTGCTTTGCTGCTTTGGGGCCTGGACCGCTTGCCATCATTGAGAGAACAATGAGATGCCGTGGAATAACCTCATGAGAGCTGTTCATGCCAGACATCCTAAGAACATGGTTGAGCGGAAGCAGTTTTGTAAGAATGGTCCAAAATTCCTTCTGAACATTGTGCAGGTCTAATCCACAGCTACCGGAAACGCTTGGTTGAGATTATTGCCGCCAAATGTCATTTATTAAATCAACGGGTTCACTTACTTTTTCCGCAACGGGGTGTGTTCAATAAAGAAATTAAAGATTATAATTGTTTGTGTGTTGTTTGTCTACTCATGACTTTAATGATGATGAGATCACATCTAATGACCAATTAATGCAGAAAACCAGCTCATTCCAAAGGGTTCACATACTTTTTCTTGCCACTGCAAATCAGAGGTGCTATTGAAACATTTCAGTCTTAACGCTCGCAAACTTGCGCGACAAGAAAGAATCGCAGTACTAGCCTAATGAGAATCTTTTTAGGAAACATAATGGTTAAATAAAAGCATTTAAAATCCTCGCGACAATCACAATGTTGCTTCATTTTTCATTGCACATATACGGTCAATACATCGCCCAGCCCTTGTGGTCACATAGTGTCAGACTCCGTGAAAGTGTGTTTGAACTCTTTTGTGATGCTGGTCTTTGAAACGTGTCGTGTCGAGCACAAAACCGAGGCTCAGAACATTAAAATAAAGATCTTATGAAGATGGGTACTAGAAGCACAATAAAACAATCAACTTGCTTTCCGCCCTGTTTATGACATCATTCAACTTATTAACAATATTCAAAATGATTACAATGCTTGCAAGGCAGCACTATACTGATATTCTTCACACACTGTTCCAATGTATTAAACTTATGCAATTAATAAAGGAATGTACATAATTTCCGCCTCAGATGTGCTTTCTTTTTTACTTTATGCTTTAAGAAATTTAAGATTAAAGTTTCAAAATCATGTTTCAATGCAAGTTATGATGGCAAACGCAGTTTGTGAATTAAGCAGCGTTTGCGTCCCACGTGCTTAATGGTGCGTTCACATACAACGCGAAGCGAGTGTTTCGCATGGCGCAATTACATACAAAGTCGATGCAAAGATGTGAATAGACGCGAATTCGAGCCGGGTGGCGCAAATGAAGCAAATGACGCGACTCGAACACGCAAAATCGCTTCATTCGCGCGAAAGCCAATCAGGATTGAGACTGTCCGGATGTCACTGATGTACTGATGTAGTAGCAGAAGAAATCTGGAAAAATTTATTTAAAAAAATTGTTGTAGCGGTGTGTGGTCATTTTTATCTGTAGTATATACATATTTTTTTTAATGGTATCTGAGCTTTTCTGTTTTTATTTTATGTTGATGCATTTAATTTTATGGGTGTTTTATTATTACCATTTATGAAATGCATTAAACGCATTAAATGTATTTCACCCATAATTTGAGATAAAGCTAAACTAAATTGAATGGAAAAATTGAAAATGAAGCAGAAATAAAAACTAAATAAAAATGTGAAATAATAATAATAACTCTTGGTTGGTTGTAATGACTAATGGTGCGTTCACATTCAACGCAAAGCAAACTTTTCGCATGGCGCGATTGCATACAAATCAATGCAAAGATGCGAATAGACGCGAATTTGCGCCGGACGACGTGAATGAAGTGAATGGTACGACTCAAACACGCAAAATAGATTCATTTGCGCGAGTTGAAAAATAGCGAGGAATTTGGACTTCCTGGTAAGTTCTGGAAATATGCGCGTCTACTTGATTCCAGCTATTGGTTGAACTTTACTATGAACCAAGTCGTAGAAGCCCCGCCTCCTGTCCTTTTCCGGAAGAGTAGGGGGAATAGTCGCGGGTTCGCGTTACTCACGCGAGCGATTAATCCAGCGGTCAAACTCGCGAAGATTTCCTTCGCATTGCATGTGAACGCACCATAACAGAACAAAATCGCCACTGCGCAAAATAGAAATGAAATGTTGCAACGTATCCTCATCAAGTGAGCATATATGGCACGTTTTCACGCTTTTTTTTTTTGGCCAATATTCCCAAATTTGCATAAAAATATGTGGATGGAAACCCAGCTAGTGATGACATCATTGTCATATTTGCATACCGAATTATGACTGGTCTACACTCTTGCATCTTTTTGCATAATTAATTATGACTTCTAGTCTTTCTTGCATATATTTAACCAATTATAGCCGCCTTTACAGCACAAATCATTTTCATATCATCAGTATTTAATCTTGTATTCCAGTAAATAAATCTAAACATCCCTAAACCAAAATATGGGTAACATCTATTTTACAATGTCCTTATTATACATACAACATGTAATGACTGTAGTAATAACAGTAAAGTATGCATAATTACAAGTAACTAACCCTAAACCTAAACCTATAGTAAGTACATGTTAAGTAATGTAATATGCATGTAATTACATTGTAACAAGGACATTGTAAAATAAAGTGTTTAAGATATGGAAGAAAAGATTTGGTAATAAAAGTCGATTCTTTGAATCGGAGGCTTTGGGACGTGCTCAGGGACATGACATGATCTTTTGTCACTCATACCATCAATATGTATCGCAAAAGTATTGCTTTGCCAAGAAAGTTAGTCTGGAATCGTCTCTCGGAATTGCATCCGTGGATTCTGAAATCCTGGAATTGGACTTCTGCTGCCTTGCAAGCACCGCTGTTTCCATCAAGAAATGTAAATCCAGTTTTGTACAATAGATTTGAACTTTTATCCTTAAATTTATCAAAGGATAGTATGGATATACCTTGGTCCTTGCTTTACCTCCTAATAAAAAAAGATTAAACCACAAAATTGGACATAAAACTAGATAGAGCAAAGTATCCCGGTGCTCGGAGAGAGAAAATCAAACGGAGAGCGCAAACGCTTTGGCAGAAGAGTTGGGAGAGGAATGCACAATGAAAAGCTGAAAGAAAAGATAAATTACAGGCGAGAGGTGAAGAAAAGTGGTTTTCTCTTTACATACAGCACACTTCCCAAAGATTTGGGGCTGCGAGTTAATCTGTTTCCTCATAGAGGAAAGAAGCAAAGGGAAAAAGGTGCTCTTCTTATGAAAGTCACATTTTACTTTGATTGTCCAGATATACAAGAGATATACAATCACAGCGTACATATTTGACAAGATCCTTTTCAGGAAAGGAGCTGAGAATTCATGTCAGGGCCCTTGAGGTCGTGGCTCTGCATTTTGAATCAGTGTTTCAGGTGTGTGTGTGTGTGTGTGTGTGTGTGTGTGTGTTCTGTACACAGAATGGTCAGTTCTACACGAGAGGCGTCTGTCCATTGTCCAGTGTGCTGCTGTGCTCCCGTTGACAGTTCTTTCGTATGATTGGCAGCGGGTGCGCCTCTGTGTTGAACACCCAGTCGTCAAGCGGCAACAGGTCATCGTCAGAGAACAGCAGGTACAGGTATCTACAGTGCGATCACATAGAGCGAGGGTTAACACATCTCATTTCACACTTTGACCATTTTCTAGAGTCATTTCTAGCCAATAAAATATTTTAGAGCAGAGCAGAACTAGATGTACAGTGTATTCATTGTAGAAATGACCATGACATCAAGATTATATTTGTAATATTAAACAATTTTCCACAATTTCAAACCATGTTTTTTTTAGATTTAACTAATTTCCCAAAAATTTATATACATATATATATATATATATTTCTTTTAACTAATTTCCATGACATTTCCAATTTTTATATTTAACTGTTTTCCTTGATTTTTTCATAATTTTTTTTAACGATTAAATGAATTTAGGGGGTCTGGGTATCTCAGCGAGTATTGACGCTGACTACCACCCCTGGAGTCACGAGTTCGTATCCAGGGCGTGCTGAGTGACTCCAGCCAGGTCTCCTTAGCAACCAAATTGGCCGGTTGCTAGGGAGGGTAGAGTCACATGGGGTAACCTCCTCGTGGTGGTGATTAGTGGTTCTCTCAATGGGGCGTGTGGTGAGTTGTGTGTGGATTGTGGAGAGTAGCATGAGTCTCCACATGCTGTGAGTCTCCGCGGTGTCATGCACAACGAGTCACGTGATCAGATGCGCGGATTGACGGTCTCAGAAGCGGAGGCAACTGAAACTTGTCCTCCCGGATTGAGGTGAGTAACTGCACCGCCACGAGCACCTACTAAGTAGTGGGAATTGTGCGTTCCAAATTGTTAGAAAAGGGGATAAAAATGACAATTTCCATGACTTTTCCATGCTTTTTACGATTTAACTTATTACAAATTGAGTTTCACAGTCCTGGAAACTCTCTATTTCAAAATTTCCATAATCTTGGAAACCCTGGGGTTTGA